>CAUDMG010003463.1:312500-430000 GCA_958450375.1 Homarus gammarus
TTTCATCAGAAATTCCAATACCTTTTCTTTAATGCAGTACTGTAATGTACTCATGCATTTTTGTATGGTAAAAAGTATTGACTATTGAATTCAGAATATCTCCTAATATATTTTTTACTTTTTACTTTTATCCTCTTCACCACTGATCGGCTAGTTGGCAGCTTGGGCGATCGGTCACGTCTCTGTTATGCATTGTTGGCAAGTACTGGGCATGCACCGGCTCCTGAATGTACCTGAACCTGCTTCAGTGTTGGTCAAGTCTGGTCTTGAAAGAGCTCACACTCGGTGCCATCACAACACTTTCTGGAAGATTGTTCCAAGAGCTCACAATTTTCACTCGGAAACAGTTTGTCCTCACAATTTTCTAGACTTGCTGCTTCTTCAATCTTGAGCTGTGACCCCTTGTGGGGCGAGCGTCCACCAGCTCCAAGTAAGGACACTTGACCGAGTAGTGCCCCTTGAGATGCTTATACACCCAGTAGTGTAGTGCTAAAAAAGGAAGTGAGGGAACACTTTTGAAAGTATTACCGGGTACTCAGATGGTGAGAGCCTGTAGTGGATTTCTCCCCTACAAACGCTGTTTGTCGCTGAGTAGCCGAACCCGCGAATTCCCCAGTGTGCCTCGTGGTCTGGGTCAACCAGCGCCGCCATACATCACGGTCAGCTACTAAGCCACGCCTACCCCCGCTATTTAAGACCTGACCTCGTGGTGCCCTCCCTCTTCTTCTAGCTACAGCTGCAGCAAACAACACCTCCTCCTCTGCTGCTGTCTGGCGGCCCTCGCTCCCGCCGGCGAGCATGGCAACCCACAAGCTATCCTCCTGAGCATCCTCATCAACCAGCTCTCTCTACATCACGCTTGTAACCACACTGCCACTTCCCAGCACCAAGCTGCATTGTACATCCAATACAACATGTATACAGAGAGCACATTGTGAGTTTCCTTTCTCCATCCCATCCTGAGTGTAAACCCAAACAACCTGTTCCCCACAAGCCCATACAACTGGGGGTCCCGACTGATTTTGGGGGTCAAAAGAGGGGTTTTTGGGAGGTGGGCATTAACATTGAGGACATGAGAACATCAAGATCATATTAGTGATGTGAAAGTGTAAATCGATGTAGGATTTTTAATGTTAGACGCGATTGTATTTTTGAAAACTCAATTTCCACCGAGTTGGAGGTACAGCCAAGGTCACGAAGCCTATAACCACAAAACCACTGCCATATGTCAAATCTTTTATTTAATTTTTTTACAGAGTTTTGGTCACGGCTGTGATAAAGATCAACCAGGGAGTGTAGTACTGTGATTCTAGGAAAATCAGTTCATAGTGTCATCAGTGACTGCGGAAGAGGCTGTAAATAACTTAAAAGTGAATACATATTGGCAAGCAAGCTGGTAAGGCACCACTGCCAAGAGAGACCTATTCATGTCATAGGTGCCACAGAGACTATAACTTTCATTTTGTTTGTGTGCTTTCTCATGGACTGAAACTGTGCCTACAATACACCATTCACAGGGAGAGACAGTGTATGCAGTGATAGCAGAAGCCAACTCTATAGGCAACAGAAAGTAGCTAAGTACTGTTCTTTTTTTTCTCTTTACTTTTTTAAATAGGTGTAGATCTATACACAGTCTGCACCCCCCCCCCCCCCCACAACAACAACAACCATGAGTATGACATGTGATTACTGCAGGGGGACGTCAGATATGGAGGATATAGGCCTGACCCTTACAGCGTTAAGGATGTTGCAAACTGCCGTAAAGCAAGAAGGCTGTTGCTGGTATTGCCCTGACTGCATAGTCAAGGTGAATGACCTTGTGTTGCTGTTGAAAGAAACTGAAACTGAATTCAGTTCTTAGGAAACACTAGCACCTTGTGATTTAAATGGGCCTAGATTTGTCACACTAGAGCATGCTACACATCCGATTTCTCAGGAATCACTCACACGCCACGGGTAAGCCTTTTTCTTATCTTCCCACATATCAGCAGTCCAAATTTCAGGCCATGCAGACTTAATTATATGTTGTCCTGGCAGTGTCACTCCACTGGAATATGACACACCACTAGAAGTAGCAGCTTGTGAAATTACTTTTCCACACTCAATATCACTTGTGGAATCAGTTTCACAAGTTGAACTTTCTTCTGTGTGTTCTATTGTTGTTTTGGAGGGAAAAATGATTGTATGGAAGCTTGTTTACGTTTTTCACTCATTTTTGTGGGTACAAAGTTTGATTAAATAAAGATTAGGGGAAAATTTTGGGTAAACCACCAAAGCCTACATCACTCGCATTGAGCTTCGGTTCTCAGAACGTCACTATGTAATTTAACCAGTTCTGTCAACACATACAACGGTACAATAATAGTCTTCTAGACTTCCACCAGTGTCAAGACAAGTGCGTGCCTTTTCTAGGTGACTTGGTGAGCAACTAAACTGGCATTCCTACTCAGCACTGCAGGTCTGCAGCAGCATCAGCATATTGCACTGAACAATGCTGAGTACTGGTATGCCAGATTTGTCGGAATGCACATTATTTTAAATATTTACAAATATTCCTGCTGCTTATTGAGAGAATATATTATACCAATGAATTAGAATAAATTAACTTAAATATATATAAATCAGACAAACTCAACCTATTTTTTATTTTTTTTACCAGATTTAAGGTATTTGGAACCGAGAACACTAATGTCCAAGTGAGGGGAGCAGCCGCCGGCCTGTAAGAAATGGGAGGGAACAGCTATTATTTTTGTCAGTTTTTTATAATTAAGTAATGCAACGATGCCGCAAAATCACAATTCCTCAAAGTTTATAGGCTAGCATTACCTCAGTTGAAGCAAAAAGAATTGAAACAGTTAATGATTCTTTCTCATATTTCTTTTAGGGGTGGAAATAAAAAATTTCATTACATTAGAGAATTGTACATTTGGATTTACAGTGGTCCCTCGGTTAACGAACACAATTCATTCCAGAAGGTCGTTCGTTAACCGAAAATTTCGTTAACCAAAACCATTGTTTCAATGGGATTTTGGGTAATTGGTTCCAGCTCACCGAAAATTACATACAAACTAATAATAAATGCAGCAAAGTACACTTATTTTGAGGTGTGCATGTAGAAGGCTCCTGGTTGATGATGATGATGGGAATTAGAATGGGGGTGGAGAAGAAGGGAGAAGAGAAGGCATTGGGGTGGAAGAGAAGTCACCCCATGCCGCCATTTCACCCATAAAATTTTAGTTCACTTGGTGTAATTCAATATTATTTTCTTTAAATCAACACTGCACTGCATTATATATAGTCAATATGTAAAATAAACTTCAGAATGACCAATAATTGTACTGTAAAAACGTAAAAATAGTTTATTTTCAAGAGTGTCTCAAGCAAGAAGCTTCCTCCACTGAGCAGGGACACACACTGACGCTAAAAACTAGTTCCCTGTACTTCAATTACGTTAAAATAATTGTTAAAATGACTAAAAACTTTAATATAAGACTTTTAAACTTATTGAATAGTACAACCTTCTTGATATTTACTCAAATGGTAACGAAATTAAGCCCTAAAACCGATTACTGTATTGGCGGACTAATACTACAGCTGGTGAGCAGGCAAAAGCAAGCGAAAACATATTGGGAAAAATTCGTAAGGAATTCGTTAACCGAAATTTTTTTGTTAACCGAAGTGAAGAATCTTATGGAAGGTAATTCGTTAACGAGGCGTTTGTTAACCAAGGGATCACTGTATTTGAAATAGTGAGGGAACGCCGTTCCCCCTCCCAAACAAAGTAAGTAAATGCCGTTCCCACGATTTCCCACAGCACTACACTACTGTATACACCTCAATTAGGTCACCCCTTGCCCGTCTGTAGTATAAGCTAGGCAAGTTCAGGCGCTCCAATCTCTCAGGGTAGCTGAGGTGCCGAAATGCAGGCACCAGTCTGGTGGCCCTCCTTTCAACATTTTCAACCAACTGACAGTCCCTAGCATATCTCAGGGATCAGACGGGGTGACAGTACTCCAGATGGGGAAGCACCTCACTCTTGAAGATCGGTACGAGGGACGGACAGTCTAGATATCTGAATGACTTTCTTATAAGACCTAATAATTTAGTTGCCCGATTCACCTTCTTCTCGCAGTGGTCTGAGAACTTCAGCTCATTGTCAACATACAAACCTAGGTCCTTTTCACTTTGTCTCAATTAAAGCAGTTTCTTTGTCCCGTTGGGACATATGATACGCCTCCTTACCGTTGGTACGTCCCAGCCTCTTACACTTCGTGACATTGAACCTTAGCAGTTATTTCTTCGATCATTCTTGCTCACAGAGTTCCTTCTGCTTCTGCTTGGTTCTTAATTTCCCGAAATAACTTTGCATCATCCGCAAACATTTGTTTGGAGGAATGTACAGCATCAGTCATGTCATTTATGAAGCAAACAAACAACAGCTGGCCCAATACACTGCCCTATGGTACCCTGCTTGTGAAAGGGAACACATGATGATTTCGTGCCATTAATTACCACACACTGCTTGCGGTCATGGAGAAAGTCTCTGATACACTCTACGACATTTCCCCGAATCCCATGCCCTTCCAGTTTAATTTTCAGCCTTTCATGAGGGACTCTGTCAAAAGCCTTGGCAAAATCTAGGTATATACTGTTGATAGTACCACCCTGTTCCATAATTTGGGTCCAAATATCCAGTACCTTGAGTAATTGTGTTAAGCAGGAGCATCCCTGCATAAAACCTTGTTGGCAATCCTTTACAATGTTGTTTCATAGCAGACGTTCCATCGCGGCATCTCTGATAATGCTCTCAAATACTTTACATATTATACTGGTCAGGCTCACCAGTCTATAGTTATTTATGGAGCGAAAATAGGACCTTTTGCTCACCAAGACATTTACAGAACAGGATCTTCAGGGGGTCAGCAAGCTCGTTGCACAACTCTCTTTGCAGTCTGGGATGCATCATTTCAGGGCCGGAACTTTTTGGAACCTTTAGCTTTGACAGTTTATTTCATATACCTCTTCTATAAACACAATGTGGGTCAGTGCTGTGTCGAACCGTTTTCCTCAAATGTAGGAAGATTAATCGCATCCTCTCTTGTGAACACAGAGGAAAGGAAACTGTTCAATGCCTCAGCTTTGTCCTGGTCAGAATCTGCGTAAATACCATCTTCAAGCCTCAGGTCCGATACTCCTACTCATGATTTTAATTTCGACTTTGCATAGCGGTAAAACGCCTTTGGGTTTAACTTGACCTCCCTTGCAACCAGTTTCTGGAACTTCTTTTCAGCCCTTCTACACTCTGACTTTGCTTGGTTCCTGGCTCTTGCATACATACTCCTGTCCTGCTCATCGTTTGACCTAACCCAAGCCTTGAATTTCTGGATTTTCTTCTTAACTTTGTAAACTGCCTTATAGTCTGTGTAGGGGTCTCCTTGTATTCCTAGAGGCACTGGGTTTGGTCTTGGGTATATATTTCTCGATCAAATGATTCACTTTACTAGCTATGATATTCAGTGTAGTGTCTGCGTTCTTATGCCTTAGTGAGTCAGGCCAGTGGATACCTCTCATCTCCTTCCTCGTCCCGTTGTAATTTCCCTTGTAATATTTGCACCTTTGCCTAGTTTGTCATGAACTAAATAACAGTTAAATCTGAATGACAACATTACATGGTGGCTGGTGCCAACTGGGGCTAGATGTTCCAGTTTGGCCACCATACCCTCCTTGTTTGTTACAGTACAGTTCAAGATGCAGAAACAGAGAAAAGTTGTTAAGATGATATTTGCTATTAAAAATATGTTTTTTTACCTTTTGCTTACCAAATCATTTAACTCCGAACAACATTATTTATACAGAAGTTTGGTGTTAATAAATCAATTGTTTAACTTTAAAAACGTTTATAACAAACTCGTTTATTATAATTATTTGGGAGTAAATTACAGTATACTACTGTACTTAGTGTTTACCACCCTGCTGTTTGAATCTGTTGTTCACCTTCCGTACTTTGCTGTTACCCCTTGTTTAGCGAGTTTCACTTAACGCTAGGTTTTTCAAGATCACAACCCCAACATTAAACGAGGGATACCTACTGAAATGTATACAGTACTGTATTATACTAGTACAGACTGGATCTATCTAAAAGTCATTATAATTTCTGCATGTTCAGTTAATTTAGATTTAGTGTTCATAATTAATGTATACACTGAAATTAAATATATGCAGTACACGTACAGTATGTTAAAAAATGGTGCAGAAATCTGAAACTTGCATAAATATCAGTCTATATTGGCATTTATTATCAGATTTTAATAAATTTGGAATATTCAGTATTAATAATGTAAATGCCTCTGCATACAGTTCAATATACTGTACAGTATATACTGTACTGTGTATATGTATACTGTACACTGTGCAGTACTGTAAAAAAATCAGAACCATGGACCTTAATTTTACAAAAATCAATTCCAAAAATAAGAAAGACACACGTTCAAACCATAGTTTTCAGCTTCTTTTCCCCCCCTTTATTCCTTTGAACATTTTTATGTAAATTAAAACAAGAGTGCTATATCGTACTGTAAGACAGTTTACTTACTCTGAAGTAATATCTATTGTTTCTATAACAATACTGTATAATGAGACGTTATAAATTCCACAAATATTGTCATATCATCTATGCTGGTCTTGATGCATATGCAGGACTTTGTTTAACAACTTCATCAAGTTTGGCAGCAAACAGTTCACTCTCAATGGGTTTATTGAGCTGACAAAGTGGGTTGCACACTACATACTCCACATACACCTGTCAGAAGAAAAGCAACACATTAGGCCTGTATTACATTTTGTGTGTGTGCGCCTCCTGTAGGAAATACCGTGTACAGGTGCTCCTCTACTTACGAACGAGTTGTTCCTGAGGCTTGTTTGTAAATCCAACTTTACTCTTGTAGATACCAAACATATTATAAAAAATGAAAAGATTATGGATATTTAGTACAGCTATACCCTTTAATACAGCCTTAAAACCTGGCTCACTCTTCTCCTCATAGGTAATGTTTGTTCTATCTGGAATTTTCTTCAAAATAATCCAGTCTCATCCACATTAAACACCTGTTCTGGCAGGTAACCCCCCTCAGTGATGATGTTTGTATCTCTGAAGGTTTGTAAGTTGAACATTCTTAAGTAGAGGAGCACCTAATGGTAAATAAATTTAAATACTACCCTGTATACTGTATACTGCACACAACTAAGTGAATTGTGAGAATACAGCTGCTCCTCGATTTACAACGGGGTTAGGGACCCAAATCCAGGTCGTAAGTCGAAAATGCTTAAATAATACATAGAAAATCTAAAATGGGTCTTTTTTTCTTCTCAGCACCACAAAACTCTCACTTTTAAGCTTGCCAGCCGTTTTAAAGTGAATTACAAACGAAAATTTTGTCAGTACACAGCGTAATCACTAAAGTTGGGACTCGAAAATACGCAATTTGACAAAATTTTGGTACGACTGAGGCAGTCGTATGTCCGGGTGGTCGTAGGTCGAGTATGTCGTAAGTCGAGGAGTAGCTGTATACAGTATGTATTCATAATAAATATCTTTTTAAGTGTCCGGCCACAGAAACTGATCCTCAGCATTATAACAAGAAAAAGGTAGGTGTACAAAGTACATGAAAGTTATGGGTTGGAACAAAATATTCATAGAAAACTTGCAAATCCTAGATCTGAGAATCCTGTCGATGAAATAATCTGACACGGCTAAATCTCAAGAACTATTTCAGAAATGATATTGTAGATAAGGCGAATGTTCACTTAAACATTCATAAACAAAAAGGTGATGCCTCAGGGTAAATAAGAATACTGTACAGTACAGCTCCTCCCCGACTTACGACGGGGTTAGGGACCGACATCCAGGTCGTAAGTCGAAATGGTCGTAAGTCGGAAATGCTTAAATAATACTTAGAAAATCTAAAATAGGTGTCTCTTTTTCTTCTCAGCATCACAAAATCTCACTTTTAAGCTTGCTAGCAATTTTAAAGTGAATTAAAAATGAAAATTTTGTCTGTGTACTGACTTTGGGACTTGAAAATACGTAATTTGACCAAATTTTGGTACAACTGAGGCAGGTCGTAAGTGAGGGTGGTCGCAAGTCAAGTAGGTCGTAAGTCGGGGAGGAGCTGTATAACTAAATGTAAAATCACAGAAAAATTATTATTTTACTGAAATCAACCTGATTCAACATCATTCTGTATAGAAATCCAAAAAAGGTAAATTTACATTCTAAAAAGTATAACTGTTCAGCAGCATACCACCTCTATGAGACAATTAATTCATGTAATACAGTATACTGCATCACTTACCTGTGTGTATATTTGGTGAAGTAGTTCTTTAATGCCCTGAGCATGAACATCAGTATTCAGAATGAACTTGAATCTTGATGGTGTCTCATAAAGGTTAAGACGGTACTTGTTGGTGGTGTAGGTGAGGTAACCTTCTCTCAGATCTATAGGGGACACCTGTTTTAAGGAAAGTTGGTTTTTAACTCAAGTACAGCACAGTAAATAAGAAACAATCACCAGATGAATTAACTGAAGAGCTGTAAAACTGTATGAAATATTCAACTTCACTAAGCTCATTTTGTATTAACATATACACTGGCTAAACAACCAATGCCAAAATTACATTTGGGCAAGGGGTGATTTAACCTCCAGCCTCACAATATTGTCCTAAAAAAAGTTAGATCACACAAGCTACTGTATATACACAAGAGCAAAAACTGTTTTCATAAGAAAGAGCATCTGTGAAATATTAACCAGCATATGTGGTGAGATGAAGGATAAGTAAAATAGTGGTGTGTGAAAAAGTGCAAATACTGTACAGTAATGTGTCCAATAAAATGAAAAACTGTGTTTTTTTAGCACAAACAGGTTCTATAACTCTTTAGAAGTCGTGCTGTATCCACATGACTTCTGCAACTTTCATCCTTAACTTAAATACTGTATATAAAATACAAAGTGAACCTTTAATATTCACATTAATTTACAATGATACAGAATATACCAAGTTAAATACAGTGGTCCCTCAGTTAACGAGCCCAATTCGTTCCAGAAGGTTGCTCGTTAACCGAAACCATTGTTTCAATGGGTTTTTGGGTAATTGGTTCCAGCTCACCGAAAATTGCATAAAGTCAACAAAAAAAGCAGTAAGGTACACTTACTTTGAGGTGTGTATGTATAAGGCTCCTGGATGATGATGATGATGATGTGAATTTGAAGTGGGAGGTGGAGGAGAAGGGAGAAGAGAAGGAAGTGGAGGTGAAGCATTTTACTGCTTCTTGGAAGGTGAGTCACCTTCCATGAAAATGTCAGGAACCTCTGGACTGACAGATTCTCCAGCAGGAACATCCTCTCTCCTTCTTGAAGTGGAATGCTGAGGACTAGCATCTGTTTCCTGCCGCCTTTTAGTGAAGAAACTGTCAATTTTGGTTTGTGGAGCATCTCTCCTCCTCATCATTAACTGATGTTTGAAGAAGGAGACCACTGTGTCCTCAACATTACACAAAGCAAGTTCTGCTTTTTCACATCTGGGTGCCTTGAAGCCAGTTTCCTGAACTTCTCCCAGTAATGAATATCTTTCAAATCTGAAGTCGACATATGGTCATCACTTTCCTTTTCCTCCTCACCACTGTCAGCCTCTAACATCTCATCCAGTTGCTGCAAGTCTTCAGGATTAAGTTCCTGCTCACGAGACATCACAAGCTCTTCTACATCATCCTCCTCCACTTCAAGGCCCAATGACTAACCAATGGACACAATCTCCTGGTCCAACTCTGCTTCTTCCTCAAATCCCTCAAAATCATGGACTACTGATGGCCACAGTGCTTTCCATGAAGAATTGAGGGATCTTGTGGAGACTTCTTGCCATGAGAACACAATCAATTTTACAGCCTCCAGGGTGTTAAATTGTGTCTTTCAGAAATGTGCCAGTGTTAGTTCAGGATCAGTGGAAGTTGCCTGATGACACCTCCTGAACATTTTCTTCGTGTACAGCTTCTTAAAGTTGCTGATCACATTCTGGTCCATTGGCTGTATGATTGATGTAGTGTTGGGAGGCAAAAACAACACTTTGACAAAGTCAAATTGAGACTCGAAAGTGCTGGCAAGTTGAGGGTCATGACCAGGGGCATTATCCATTAGGAGAAGAGCCTTTAAAGGAAGTTTATTGGTGGTTATGTAGCTCTTCACAGAAGGGCAAAACACCTCAACTGCCCATTCATTAAAGAGCTGTCATGTCACCCATGCCTTACGGTTGGACTTCCAATAAACTCCAAGCCGTTTTCTTACCACTTTTTGTTGCTTGAACACCCTGGGGTTCTCAGAGTGGTAGACAAGCATAGGCTTCAGTCGGAAATCCCCTGAAGCATTGGCACCAAGCAATAGAGTGAAACGGTCTTTCATGGGTTTATGCCCAGGTAAAGAGGCTTCATCTCTGGTGATGAATGTCCTTTTGGGCATCTTTTTCCAGAACAGCCCAGTTTCGTCCACAATGAACACTTGCTGTGGAAGATAATTTTCTTTATTCACCAGTTCTTTAAATTCCACTAAAAAATTTACTGCCCCTTCCTTATCAGCACTGGCAACCTCACCATGCCTAACAACACTAAAAATGTCACTTCTTTTCCTAAATTTTTCGAACCAGCCCTTGCTGGCCCTAAACTCTTCAAACTCTGTGCCTGAAGAACCAGGCTGATCTGCCTTTAATGTTCGTAAATCTCCTTGGCTCTTTCACAAATAAATTCGGTCGAAACGGAATCGCCTTTCATTTGTTTTTCCCTAATCCAAATGAGAAGTAACCTTTCTGTTTCTGCTATTAAGGATCTACCTTTAAACACTCTGGTAGATTTATCTCTCACTTTCACTTCCTTGAATTTGTCTTTCTGTGAAAGAATTGTCGACACAGTTGATGTCGACATGCCATATTCTTTGCTAAGCACATTTGTTCTAATGCCTTCTTCATGTTTCTTAATAATTTCCTGCTTAACCTGGATTGAAATCACTTTTCTTGATTTCTTGGGACCCATGCTGGATTCAAAAACAATTTCAACACGTGATATTTTAAGTTTAATTGCTGTAAATAAAGAATATTTTCCTTAAATCAACACTGCACTGCGCTATACTATATATCATCAATATGTAAAATAAATTTCAAAATGACCAATAATTTCACTGTAAAAATGGAAAAAATCGTTTATGTTGAAGAGAGTCTGAAGCAAGATGTTACCCCCACTGAAAAGACACAGAGACTGATGCCTGTTTGGTGTGTTGACAGGCTGTTTGGCGCTTAAAACTAGTTTCCCTGTACAGGTAGTCGTCGACTTACGACCTAGATTGGTTACGGCCGACCGGTCGTAAGTTGATCTGGTCGTAAGTCGGCCTATGTTATAATTACCTTACGTATATTATACTGTAATGTGTAATGATAATATAATCATCTTTAAGTCATATTTTATCAACATTTTCTTTGTTCATTATTGTTACGGTCGTCAGGTTTAAGTAAATCACTGCATACTACAGTACAATTGGTTTATTATTTACACTGGGGCTGGGGCCAAAACTGTCGTACCGCCGGTCGTAAAGTCGAACAGACGTAAGTCGCATAGGTCGTAAGTCGACGACTACCTGTACTTCAATTATGTAAAACAATTGTTAAAATGACTAAAAATTTTAATACTATAAGACTTTTAAAATTATTGAATAGTACAAACTTCTTGATATTTACTAAAATAGTAAGGAATTTAAGCCCTAGAACCGATTACTGTATTGGCGGACTAATACGACAGCGAGTGAGCAAGCGAAAAGATGTTGACGGGTGCTTGTAAGGAATTCGTTAATCGAGGGATTGCTCGTTAACCGAAGTGAAGAATCTTATGGAAGGTAATTCGTTAACTGAAATTTTGTGAACCGAGGCGCTCGTTAACCAAGGGATCACTGTCATCATATCATAATCATTACAGTAATAATGAATTTAAAGAAAGATACAGTATATTGGACAAAAAGTTAATACACATACAGTATATAAACAGCACTATAGGAGGTGGTTAAATTCACTGAGATTGTACCATAAGATGTTACTCTCATCAGTACCTGTACCTCGTTAAGTTGGAAATCAAGAGAAATATATCCTATTTATTAGTTTGAGTGACAGTTAAGTATCAGTCGCCTTACACCACCAGTCAAGGGAAATAAGAGTGGAAAGAAGAACAATTAACCAGAGATATCCATTTACAGTATATGGAATTCCGAGACCTTTTCAAAAAAAAAAATTTCTGACTTCCCCTGACTTGTGGCAACCCTGTATAGTATAGTGTACACAAGTGCATACACTAACACAACTAAAATAAATTAATGAATAACTTACCTTTGTGACAAATGATTTGATTGAGAATATCATTCCATACATCAACTTAGCTTCCTGCAAAACACAAGTGAATAGAAATCATGATGTCAATACTGTACTGCATTCTGGATGCATACAGTGTGATATTTAACACCAAATAAATATAATTCTCAAACTGAAAAAACAAAATACTGTATAGGTGTGCTGTCTTAGAATACCAGCCTAGAAAATGCAGCCGAGACAAGGGACAGGCACAGCTTTGGTGTCCCAGTTGCCATCAGGTATGTTGAAGCAAAGTTTTATGGATGAATGCCCTTCCTAACATTATCTACAGGGTGGGAACAGCTGGCAAGGCAGGGTTGTACAGTAACTCCCTGAGGTAATCAAACACTACCAGCCAACCATTAACACTTCATTAGCATTTGCATTTTTTTAATTCAGATAAAGGATATCACTAATCACATCATGAACTAAATTACATGTACTCTACCATTGTATGTGGTTCTATGATTGCCAGCAAACTCTGTATTTCTTTACAAATTACCAACAGGAGCTGTTATACTGATGCTTCAAATCCTTGAACCTTTGATAGTGACAGTCAATAATTCAGATGTTCAACAGAATTTAAATTATGGTATACATTTTAAGGATGGACTGAACAGCGACCCACTGCGCTCCAACTAAATCTAATCTCTACTACATGGAGTGGTGCTAGAGTGCAGGTATTCTCAATTTGCTGTAGGGTATTGGATGAAACTTAAACCCCTAATATTCAATGAACATAACATTAGAGATATTACAGGTATATCAATTGTTGGTAATTAAATTGTGTAATAATAACACAACTCGGAAAACAAAATGTTACCGAGGTGACTGATGGTGCTGGCATTAAAACATGTTCATTTGCTAACCTCTTCTCTTGTCATTCCAGATTGTTTATTGCGCGTCCACTCAGCATAGTGAAGAAGTTGGCCGTCCCGGTCAAACAAGTAAAGGTTGTAGATGGTCATTACAGTGTTGGCTGAAAACAAATTTGAGAATACCGTACAGTATTATTGGTTCATTATTCAGGAAGCATCATTTTGGTACCTTTTTTGTTACAAAATACTCATAAAATTAATAAAAATATTACTACTCTGACAGTAAACCTGATAAATGATGAAACTGATACAGTAATCTCCCTGTCAGCCAGAATAATTGGCGCAGAGCAATTCCGGGTTTCAGAGATTTTCGGGTATGGAGACAAATTCTCTCATACCCAGATATTTTTTTCCGGGTACAGGTACTAGGGAAAGTTTTCCCGAGTCTAAACTACGCATCTCACATATACAGACACAGAGCTGTATTTATTTATGCAAACCCCACTGTACACGTACAATATATTGTAAATAAATAAAATATACTACTGTACTGTATACACTATACCCTGTACTGTACTCACCAGCAGCTGCTGTCATCTTGGGCTTGTGATGCAGGCAGGCCAAATGGTGATATTATGATACAGAATGGCCTGCTTTTATCCTGTACCATATACTGTAACATGTGTTACTAACTGTCACAATCCTCTCCCTCCATGAAGGAGGTTATAGAACAGTCACTCAAAAAATTATCTATACAAAATTGTGTTGAGAAAACACAATACTACAGATGAAGGATTTTGACAACCTTACTGAGACATCATGAGTCGCAGTGTTCCTTCTGAAATTTATCGATCCCTCCAGGTACATACAGTATAGTTTTTTGGGTGACTGTACAAGCACCTTTACTTGCTTACCTGAGCAAGTATTTCTAAGTACAGTATTACTGACTTTTCTTCTCTAACCAAAAACTAGCATTAATAGTGGTGCAGATGGTTAGCACCCGAAGGCATTTACAGTATATAATTTGTTTATGTTTTCCACAGTTGTTGTCTGGATGATTTTAACTCATAAAAACAGTATGACACTTCCCCCCCCCCCCCCTCAATTTTTCCCGCTTTTCTCTATCTACAATCATAAACCACCTGTTGTGGGCAGGCCATGAAAGATGAGGGAAATTGCAGGGTAAAACATGGTGAAAAATTGATCATATGGCAGTGATTTCCTGTCTTTACGTGCTTTGTACGTGACGATAATAATTTATCGTAAATATTACACTGATTTCTGTGGCGACAGGTGCTTTTGTTCGATGTAAACTAATAAATTTTGTATCCAGTCTTTGTTAACTTTAAAATAAACGATGGAGACTCATCTCATGGGTTTCATTACTATAAATATTGGCTTGATTGTCTTTTGTTTTCAATGTTATAGGCTTCATTTTCCGGGTTTTCATTTTTATAGCTAGCGCATATCCCATTACGTACTGTAAATTTTTTTTTCGCGCAATTGGTTCTTGAACCTATTCTATGTATAAAGGATAGGATTTTCATTGGATTCAAATCCTCTATTATAGATTTGGATAAATTTCTAATTTCTTTCATCTGTCAACATCGGCTAGTTGGCAGGATGTGAAAGTGTTGAAAATGCAGCACAGAACTGCCAATTCAAGACAGTTGTTTTCATTGGTATGCGAGATATAAAAGTACGGTAAGTTCTTTCTACTAAATATGCCAGGAGGTCCAGGACAAGGTTAGGTAATGCTAGGTAAGGTTGTTGGTTAGGTCAGGCTCTGTTAGGTTATGTGCATTGTCATTTCCATTTTTGTGTTTAGTATCATGCAAATACTGTAGCATCGTCTAGAAATTTTGGTGCACTTATGGTGCGAAACAAAAACAATTTATTTCTAAATTGGGGTTTGAACGCTTCCAAAAAACCCTAAAACAGACGAACATAGAAATTACGGTAATGTCTGAGAACAGCACTACCACCACAAATAGTTGTTCGATTTGGTTAAATTTTTTCCACAGGTTCTTATCATTAAAGTAAGGGTGAATTTATAGTTCACTTGTAGCAAGTTAAAAACATATTTTTCTTGTGTATTTGTGTGTGCTGAGACCGAATATGACCTTCCTTTTTGGCGGAAAATAGCCGGGTTTTTTTGCAATTTTTTTTTATTTGACGTTTTCCAAGAAAAAAAGTGCCTAAGCGACAAACAAATACACAGTAAAACACTAGAAAAACAATAACCAAACCTAACCTGACCTAACTTAACTGACTCTGGTCTTTGCGATATTTACATTCCGTCTTGCTCTTAGTACACTTTACTGAGGTTGGAAGAACACCATGCTATCGAAAAAATGTTATAGTTTCTACGTTTTTTTCCAAAAACTCGCAATCAGCTCCACATACTTTAAGTGACATCCATCGCAGACTTCCATGGTCGGAACTGAACTTGAATTTCAAAATACGAGACCCAAAATAAAACTCGATTTTGATTGGGCCAAATATACTCTGAATTAGCAAAAACGCTTTTGATTGGCCGCGTGACGTGTACGGGTATGCATGCGCGTCATGATTTATGAAGGAGCCGCGAGAGACACGCAGTGTTAGGTGAGAGGTAGACGATAATGGCGGGATATAATGGAAGAAAATAGAAATTTATTTGGAAAAGCTATCTCCGTTATTATACATTTCCACCGGTAATGTAATAGATGAAAATTATCTTATAATTAGACGTCTTATTCGAATATGATAATAGATTAGTGGCAGGAATGAACGGAGCTACAAGAAAATAATCCCTTTTATTGTCATATGATCAGTTCTTCACCATGTTTTACCCCAACAATTTCCCTCATCCATCATGCCCTGTCTACTACAGGTAATCGCAAACAGAAAAAAATGAAGATTATAAAAATATGTATAATTAAAATAAAAAGTTGTCGCCTTTTATAATACTTACTACGGTATATTTATAAGAATATCTGTGGAAAAAAATATTAATCTAACAAATCATTCTGGTGGTAGTGTGGTTCTCAGAAATTACCTAAGTTACTATCAGGAGTTCCACTATTGACATGAGACACTAAAATTAACAGGAAAAGATATATTCCATGTTTCACTTACCAAAAACTGACAGGAATTACCAATAATGTACTGCCTCAACTACCTGATGTTCTCTGTTGGGTTTGTTTGGCTGTCAGCTGGAGGCGTCGGCGTTCGTGACTTGTGCTGATGTCTGGAAAAAATACATATTTTATATCTCCTGAAGATTGGCATTATTATATACTCATATTTCTGCAATCATCTTTAATTGTAAAACATATATAATATATACCTGATTTTTTATCTTTGCAATAAGTCGTATACTTTTGTAATTATGCATTTAACTGACATATATTACAAAACTAATCTGAACACCAAGCTGATATTTTGTGTTCAAATTTACAATATTGAAGTATGAAGCACAGAAAGCATATACTCATTAGCCTATGCTCTTGTTGACTGTGACGTGAAAATTCCAACAAATGCTAAAAGAACGTTTACCTTCTGCCAGTAAATAAACTTAGTTTTCTATGATGAAGGACTAGTGTGGGTAACTAAAGCCGATTTAACTATGGCATTGACTATCAAGGATCCGAGTATCTTCTATATTGTCATGATGGTAAATTGTTTTATTTTACCAAAAGCTACTGTATACAGTAAAATAGTAGTTCCCAGAGAATTAAAAATAATAAGTTTTAGTAATATATGTTAATTAAACATTAACTGAGACTCATTTCCAAATAAATATTAACTATATCCTTGCATTATACAACGATATTAATATCGTAAAATGACAAGAAAAAACAGGTTACGCAAATGGAAAAAAATAAAGCAAATTCCATCAAATTGGTGTCCACGGCAACAGTAGCACGCAAGTCTCCCATCAATCTCGTTGCTAATTATTCAGGTAGGAGTTTATTGACTACTCGCTCGGTTCTTTTCCTATATGACATAACCAAGTTTTGACATGACCCATCAAGAGGCGCTCCCCTAGACTATTCTTGGTTCCTTGATATTGTGAAACCTCTTTAAAAATGCTTCTGCTTTTCAGAAACAGTTCAATTTATCATAATAATCAAAAGACACACTTGGAAATCTATACTTTATCATCATGTAGACTTATCTACTCTTCCTGCGATGCGTGTTTTTAGTAGAATAAGTCACCGTTGCCTGGAATCCAGAAACAATATATGATTCAGTCTTAAAACTTAATCTCAGGATGCAGGAATTCACTACAGTATTAAGAAGTTTATTTTAGAAAATGATAAAATGTAAATAATAGGCGCAGTTTTTTAACGGAGATTAGCCCACCCGGGCACAGGTCACTGACCGACATCTGGGCCTGGGAGGCGAAAATTTAATAATAATAATAATAATAATAAAGTAAACAAAGAAGAAAAAAGATCAAGAGTGAGAAACAATATATGTATGTTGTGTTGTCAATGGCAAGAGAAAAAATTGAGACCTGCAATTGTTTGTAAATGAAGCAGTCATATCAGCAATCTGGGACTTGGTTACAATTTTCGTGATGCCATATGGCAGCAGGGTCTACCATTAGACATTACATTATGCTTCCAATATCTTCCCAGGCGGTGGTACTTTAGTTCACAGTGCCCTTATTTTTTTTTTTTTTTGCCTACTCTGACCCCCACCTTCTCTCAAAGCAAAATTTTCTGAGACTGAACTTTTTACTTTTACTTTTACTTTTATTCTCTTCACCACTGATCGGCTCGTTAGCCGCTTGGGTGATCGGTCACGTCACTGTTACGCACTGTTGGCAAGTACTGGTTATGCACCAGCTCCTGAATGTACCTGAACCTGCTCCACTGTTGGTCAAGTCTGGTCTTGAAAGCTCACACTCGGTGCCGTCCCAACACTTTTTGGTAGATTGTTCCAAGAGTTCACAACTCTCACTCCGAAAGTAAGGACACTCGACTGAGTAGTGCCCCTTGACATGCTTTTACACCTAAATTAGGTCGCCCCTTGCCCGCCTGTAGTATAAGCTAGGCAAGTTCAGGCGCTCCAATCTCTCAGGGTAGTTAAGGTGCCGAAGTGCAGGCACCAGTCTGGTGGCCCTCCTTTGAACAATTTCAACCAACGATAGTCTCTAGCAGATCTTGGGGACCAGACGGGGTGACTGTACTTCAGATGGGGAAGTACTTCACTCTTTGACAGTTTATTTCTAATACCCTTTTCTGTGAACACAATGTGGGTCAGTGCTGTGTCGAACCGCCTGTCCTCAAACGCAGGAAGGTTAATCGCACCCTCTCTTGTGAACACCTAGGAAAAGAAGCTGTTCAATGCCTCAGCTTTATCCTGGCCAGCATCTGCGTAACTACCATCTTCAAGCCTCAGGTCTGATACTCCTACTCGCGTTTTTTAATTTCGACTTTGCATAGCGGTAAAACGCCTTTGGGTTTGACTTGACCTCGCTTGCAACCAGCCTCTGGAACTCCTTTTCAGCCCTTCTACACTCTATCTTTTGTTTGGTTTCTGGCTCTTGCATACATCCTTCTGTCCTGCTCATCATTTGACCCAACCCACGTCTTGAATTTCTGGGTTTTCTTCTTAACTTTGTCGACCGCCGCGTGGTTCATGTGTAAGGGTCCCCTCGTATTCCTAGAGGCACTGGGTTTGGTCTTGGGTATATATTTATCGATCAAATGGGTCACTTTACTAGTTATGATATTCAGCGTAGTGTTTGAGTTCTTGTGCCTTTATGAGTCAGGCCAGTGGATACCCCTCATCTCTTCCTTCATCCCGTTGTAATCTCCCTTGTAATATTTGCACCTTGGCCTGGCCTTATCTTGAACTAGGTAACAGTTAAATCTGAATGACAACATTATATGGTGACTGGTGCCAATTGGGGCAAGGTGTTCCAGTTTGGCCACCATACCCTCCTCCTTTGTTATGATGAGGTCTAGTGGCTTGGGTGTTTGCTCCCCTCTGTAATGTGTCGGGTCTCTAACATGTTGGAACAAAAAATTAA
Organism: Homarus gammarus; assembly: GCA_958450375.1. NCBI lineage: Eukaryota > Metazoa > Arthropoda > Malacostraca > Decapoda > Nephropidae > Homarus > Homarus gammarus. The sequence goes on from CAUDMG010003463.1 coordinate 331,776, forward strand.
AATTATCTCTCAGTTTCTGCAAAAAGAGTAGCAGGGTTATTCAATTCATTTGGGGTGAACTCGTTTTCTCCAGTCGATGTCGCCATAGTTAAAGTCCCCCATGATAAGGAGGTGGCTAGGGTTGAGCATCGCCGCATTGTCTATTGAGGCTCTTAAGTTTCTTTGATTTAGTGGTCCACAGTTTGGGGACCTGTAGATACACCCGACGATAAGTAAATCTCCTCCCTTTAGTTTTAATTTTACACCACTTGGACTTTTCAAAAACATCCTCTCCCTGTACCCTCGCCTGGCTGGCTCTCTAGCATAGATAACCACACCCCTCTTTCAAGTTTTCTTGAGTTAGGTTCGTAAATGAGTCATATTCAGCAATACTGAACTAAAATTCCTCTGGGTCGATTCACCTGTTCATGTACAACAGTTCTACAGCTCCTACAATATCTGGTTGGTTTCAGTTGTGTTTCAAACTCCTTTCTCTTATCAAGGAACGTGTAAGTATTAGTGTACTTGACATTCAAGCCAGAATTTGTTCTCGGCAACGTCTTTGCTCTTAGTAGTAACCCCCCCCCCCCCCATTCTCAGAAGCTGCAGCATTTGCTAAGTACACTGTAGTTTGCAGGGTGTGGTTAGAAATGTCATTGTTTACAAGGCGCTCGCCTCCTTCCGGCGAAACACTTAACCCCCCACCCATACGAGCAAAGACTAAGCTCCCTTCCTTTAAATCATATCTTAAAAAATATCTATTGTCTAAGTATTAATATTTCTTGTAACACCTACTATATTTACAGTACCTGCTTTTATTGTACCATCAAAACCGTTTCATCGGAAATTATCATGTAAATAGATAAGAAATTACCATTGCAATAAACATATTTGCCAACTAGACATAATCGTGACAGCTCTGTTCAACCTTATTACTGTACAACCCATGTTGTACTGCTCCCCCATTAGACTTATGTTTTTCAATTCCACTGTAATTTATGTATATACTTATAATATATCTAAAAAAATAATAATAATAAATAGATAAAATTAATAAATATTGAAGTGATAACTGTGGTAACATTATGAGACGTTCTTATTACCACCCTGCTAGTGTACTATCCCAGATGATACTAACTGTTACATAATACTTCCTTGAGATAAATGTATATCGGGTGCCTAAAAGAGAGCTCAGGTTCTCAACTGGCTCAGCCATGTTAATATTGTTATTATTATCCACTCTGTATCTGTGTTTTTCTGGCTAAATAAACTGTTTCAATTCAATTCCATTCAATTCAAAAGATAAACAGAAAGAGTGATTAACGTACACATCTTTGATAATGTAGAGGCAGGTATCCAAGACTACATAACCACTACAGGTGAGTCTTGAGAGTGAGGGCACACACTTTTGGGTGGGCTTCCCCTCTTCCACAATTATCACTATCATCATCACCACTATTACTACAAGTACAACAAACATCACTTCCACAACCATCACCACACAATCACCACTACCACTACAACTATCATCACCACTGCCACAACCAATACTACCACCACCACCACTACCACAACCACAGTCATGCTAAGGTTCTGTTGTAAAACGTGATTCAAATTCGCATCTCATTAAACTTACGACCGATTGACCGCTATTGACTCATAAGTAACGAAACCCTGAATTTTTTATTAGTTTAACTTTAGATGTTTATGATAAAAATATAGAGACTTTATGGACTTACGATCTTTTATTTTCGGGTCGTAAATGAACCCTTTGTTTATTTTGGTATCGGCCCGCCATTTAGGTCCTAATATTTTCTCTTCAAATTGCGTCGTGTTAGGGTGAGGCTAATTTTATTCTCTTTTTCTGTTTATTAGTTTAGTTAGGTCTTTGTTCGTTCATTTACATTTTCTTTTTGTATATATTAATTTGTTTATTTGTTATTGTTCTTGTATTTATTTGATTATGAGTGTGTTATTTTGTGTTTCATGTGGTTTTTGTTTCTGTTTTTGCTGTCCCTCTTTGAATATAATTTATTAGCTTTATCTTTCTATTTTGATACTTATGCTAATGTTATTTATTTATTTTTTAACACATTTTCTATTCTTTCCGTACAGCATTTCATGTTTTTTTCTTCTTATTATTCCCTTCCGTTTTATACTCGGTTTAATCTTTTCTCTTTTGATTCCCAGTTTTTAGTTCCTTTCCCTCTCTGGGCCTCTTCTTTTTTCATCTCTTCTCTCTTTCCCCTTCCATATCTCTCTCCTTTAACCCGTCCCTACACCCTTTCCCTTCCCCCTTTTTTTCTATCCCCCATCCCCTCTTCTCTCCTTTTCCCATTCCTCTTTCCCTTTCTCCCCCTTCCTCTCCTCCCTTACCCCCACAAGACCCTGGCTAACTGGGCCCGTCCCCCCCCCCCCCCCAACGACCCCCCTACCCCCCTCAATTATATAATTCTCCAACCCACTATTAGGGAGAGTGACTACCAAGCTCCTGTTCGTTAGTCTGTCTGTTTGTCTGTCCCCCTGTCAGCATTTCCGTCCCTCCGCCTGTTCGCAGTTCACTCTTATTATAATGACGTTTTCTGTGTTTAATCCATTGAGTATTTATCAACACTAAAAATAAAAACAAAATATTGTTTAACTTTCTGACGCCCGCTTCTTAGTTAATTGAAATCCAAGATAATAATAATAATAATAATAATAATAAAAATAAATAATAATAATAATAATAATAATAATAATAATAATAGAATGTAAGTATCAACATTTACCGTTGTCATGAGTAGGATTAATATATTATAATTATGCAACTTATTAATGATGAAGATTGAGAAAATATAACTTAATTTTAATGTTATATGAACATTTTAATGTTGTTTGAATATAATGTACGGGCTTAAAAACTTTAGTAGTTTATGAAATGTAGTATAATACGTTATGCTATCAACATTTCAACATTCTACTGATACATTATTATCAAGGGATGTGTTTCTCCCTCATCCATTCACTGGGTTTTCCTCGGAGTTGCAAACGGGGGAAGGGAGAGGGGGAGAGGAAGGGGAAGATAGGAGGGGACGCAATAAAGAACTTAACGAACAGACTTACCATCATATACAGTGTGAAAATTTAAACTTTCTTTGAGGATTTTGTGTTTAACATTATCAAATGGGCGCCGCCGTCCTTAACAAACACCAAGTTTATTAGTATACCTTATCCTCTAAGTAAGGCTGCGGTGTCCAAGTGGTTACCGAGCCTCTTCTCTTGTACTAAGGTTCTCAGGTTCGCGCCAAGAGCACCCTGAGTTCACCCAACTGCGAATGGGTACCTAACTTTATTGTTGAGTAAGAGAAGGCGGGCGAGTGCAGCGTATCCTTGTGTACTAATGATTTAGAGTACAGTGTGCTGTATCTGCACTGTCCCTAACTGGCCTTCAAGCTTATGGGACACACATTCATCCTTGATATGGTCTTAATTTCTGCGTATTGCCTGAAATAGGATAAGAAAAAATAAGCGCACTGTAAAACTGGTGTCCCTTTATCGCAGTAACACAACAAGGGGTCAGGTTAGTGTTAAGTCCGCCTTAACTTAACGAGGAAAATAAAAGTTTATTTGACAACAGACCGGACGCCACCATATCGGAACCGCATCACCACAGGAGGGGTCCAGATTTTCAGTAAATTCAAACTATTTCTTTTTCCTTCTGACTGCAGAAGTGAGAATACATCCAAATCACAATGGTTCACTTTCAGTTACGACGCAGTCATAAACCTAAAATGGCTTCCATGTTGTCTTGAAGCTATTATACTTCAGTAGTCTCTCTTATACTTAGTTAGAAAGAGGCAATTAGCTTAAGAATTTTTGAGACTCAGCTTTTCTATATTAATTCTCCTTCTTAATTAAATATACTACGGGAAAGAGTCTAACTTGAGTGTCAGGATAAGTTTTATATCCCTTTTAGAAGTTCTTTTTAGTATTTATCTCAAACGTTAGACAGACAGATTCGTTCCTACATCTTCACATGTGAGGAATATTTGACTTACGAACTTTTGAGACACTGGCCACGCTCCTTGAAGCTCCCAGCGGCGTCTGGCCCGACACTTTAGAACCTGGCGGCCTCAACACTCACACCACAAGTTCCTGTATTCATTCATCCTCGTCCTATATACCGGAACAAACCATATGAATATTAGCTCCCCCTTCTAACTAGTGTTTGGTTGGCGTAAGGTTAGGTTAGGTGAGGTTAGACACTAGAGATTTTGACTACAAACTCCAAAATCAATGAAAAGTCAGGAAAATTTTCTGGAAACCATCTAGAAATTTTGCTGAAAATTAAGAAAAAGTCTGGGAATATATTTGTATAAAACCACGAAAACTCCAAAAACCGAAGAAAATTCAGAGAGAAATGAATTAGTCTTTGCAGCAGAGAAAGTCATTAGAATGGGCGCGTTCAGCTAACAAAATGATAAAGGCTGTAAATGGCGTGTTTCTCAAGGATAAGATGAACCATTGCTGACAACACGCCTGTCATTTAAAATATTACTTGTTGCAATATATAAAAAGTGGATCACCTGATGAACCATTTTAACCTTGTTGTAGTCACCTTTATATACTTGCTACTAGATTTAATTGTCTTGATAAAACACCTGAATTGTTATAATTATTTTTTTTTATGACTATGACCAGTGAAAGAGTTTCGTCTCTAAGGGCGTGATTCGCCAAATTTGACACAACACTTACGTCTGCATATTAAGAGTTATATTGAGGTGTTAGTTGCGCATACAAATAGTGGCAGAAGAACCTAACATAATCTAATGCTAAAATAATATAATTTAACATAACCTCATATAATTTAACGTAACCTAACCTAACGTTAACTTAACCTAATCTAACGTTAACTTAACCTAACAGCCTAATTTAACCTAACCTCATCTCCCATGTAGCGTTAGGGTGTTAAATCATATCAAATAAACTGAGGGCCTAATCTTCAGATGATCCCAAAACGCTGCATATTGAAGTCCGACAAAAAACGGCATTGGCGATACTGTAAACCTGATTTGCATTTCTCATGTGAGAGAGAGTCGTCGTCGACACCATAAGCAGGAAGTGTTTTGTTCACGCCCATGATCACACAAAAGTGAGTAAGAAGTAGGAAAAAAATAACTTTACCCCTAGATATGGTAACTAGACTTGGTATATATACGGGTAAGTTAGGGAACCTTATATGTAGTTAGGGAGAAGTCAGGGAATTTTTATACAGTCAGGGTGAAGTTAGGGGAATTTTAGCAATTTTTTTTATGTAGTCAGGGTACAGATCGATAATAACATTGGCTAACCCATTAAGTAACGTTATATTAGATTAAGTTAGGACAGGTTAGACTACATGAGATATTTATACCATTAATTACACCACACATACCTGTATCAAGAGACAGGTACAACAGTTACCTCTACTTCAAATACCCTATCATGCTCATTTTGTGACACTCTGTTTACTCACCAAACACGACCCCAAGCGACTGGTATTCCCAGCCAATCCCCCAATACCCCTCGCCTTGCCGCATCTCACCCCTCCCTGCCAGTTCTTACGTAAGGTAGATTGCACATATGAACACGTAACATCTACTACCCAAGGGCCTTACAGGATTCTCGCTCTTATTATCGTTTTGTGTGACCATAAAACATGATTCGTGGCGGCCGTGTTTACAATGGGAGATGGTGATGATGATGTACGATAATCTCCTTAGCGTACGGTAATGTCAATGAATGTGTTAGTAGATGAGGTCGACAGTTACATCATAAGGCATTAAAATAGGTTGATTGATACGTAGGTGAGACCGAAAATTACGTAATACGCACAAAAATAGGTCGATTGATGCGTAGGGCAATGTGATTTACGAATGCATGAGTTAGGAGAGTTCATTTATACACAGGTGGTACGGTAAGAACAGTAAATGCGTAATGCGGTAAGGTTAAGAATAGTTTGTATGGTGGCCAAACACACCTTGGCACGGGGAGCTCTAGGAGGCGTATGTAACACTGAGGTCTACAGGTACGTCGAACCAATCACACAATAATGATTTCTACGTTCAGGATGTCTTTCGCATTAAATATCATACCTTATTGAGAGAGAGAGAGAGAGAGAGTGTTTGGGATCTCGTCAACAGTAGAAGCACTCGCTTATTTCACATTATGATAACTACTATAGTGCGTTTTTTCTCAACTGAAAAAAGATACCCCGCCCACTATACCTATCTCTGAGATGCTCCTCCCCTCCCTTTAATTTCTTATAAATTCCTTTCTTTATTCCTGTCATGTTTAAGTTGTTTGGTCATCCACCTTGGCTCATCTTATTTAACCTACTTTTTTCTGTATGTTATACTTTGTCCCTGTGCTTTACGTAGAATACTAGTGAATTTAGTATAGTCACGCTGAATTCTTGTGTCGCCGGTGACCTCACCCATTCCTACCGGAGACTGACCTGACCGTTCCCAGGCGACCTCACCTTGGTACTTTCTTAACCCCACATAATCCGCCGATCGAAACTCTGGGACTCGGACCATATTGTCATTATTTTTCGTTTCCCAATTTAGGGTAAACCTGATTTCTCTGTGATCACTGTTCCCTAGTTCTTCCCCGATTGTGATATCCCTGATAATATTGTCTTTATTTGTTAATACTAGGTCTAATATATTGTCACCTCTATTAGGTTCTGTAATTAGTTGCTTTAAAAAATTGTCCTGTACTGCGTCTAGGAAGTCTTCACATTCATAGTCACCTACAATGTTGTCCCAGTCAATATTTCTGAAGTTGAAATCCCCCATAATGAACAGGATATTGTATCTTGCTGCCCTACTCATTTTCTGTCATATATATATATATATATATATATATATATATATATATATATATATATATATATATATATATATATATATATATATATATATATATATATATATATATATATATATATATATACATATATATATCGGGGCCTGGGGGGCGAAAATGTAACGACTGGCCTTGGCATCCAACTTTATCATGACAGCAATAACCCGTGTTTAAATTCTCAAACGTTCGGAATACTGAATAGGCCTCTAAAGTGTTGATGTAAGAATGCACTTAACCTAACCTAACTTAATCTAACCTAACCCTAACCACCAAAATTATAACATTCCAATAACATTAACTATTTCACCAACAATTACGGAATAATCCTCGACAGTTCTGCGTCATATTCCTCGAGGTAGTAGGCAGCTACCAAACAGAGAGGTACTACCGCCTGGGAAGATATTGGAAACAATGTATTGTCTAATGGTAGACCCTGCTGCCATATGGCATCACGAAAATTTTAACCAAGTCCCAGGTTGCTGATCTGACTTTCTGCCTCATTTACACGTAATTGCAGGGTCTCAATTGTTTCTCTTACTATTAACAACACAACATACATATATTGTTTCTCAATATTGATTTTTTTTTAATTTTTGTATTTATGGTTCTTTATTATTAGTAGTAGTATTGTAATTATTATTATTACAATTATTATTATCATTATTATTATTATTTTGTTTTTATTATAAATTTTATTTACTATGAATTATTATTATTATTATTATTATTATTATTACTACTATTATTACATTTTCGCCCCCCAGGCCTCGATATTGGTCAGTGACCTGTGCCCGGGTGGGCTAATCCTCGGAAAAAAAAACGACGTCACTTTTTTACACAAGCTACGATAAAGATTTTTTCATTCATTTTTATATGTCAAAGGAATAGTTCTAATGTGTGTCAAGGATAAAAGGGGACAATCAAGAAGACAAGAAGATTAATAACTCGGTGGAGAACACAGATGTCGCCCCATGGATAATTTTTTTTGGCTGGGTTTCTCTTGATTCTGTTATACACGATCATAGAATTTAGGCTAGTCGGGTTAGGCTTAATTTATGTTGTATGCAGGCAACATGACCAGGACAATGTATGAAGGAAACGGAACAGACTACAAATATACTGTACGAGGGTCAAGTCAAGATACCCGAACGGATGTATTCATTAATGGGGAGAAAGTTCAGCCGGATCTCACCTGACAATACTGTACAAGATATGTTTGTGGTGACCGTACTGAGGTTAAGGGCAGCTGACCTTATAGAGAGGAAATGGGACCTTAACTACCTCACATAAGTCAGATAAGGCAGCTTAATAAACCATTATGTAACAAACTAAAGAACTGGGAATCACAATGTTAATCTTTTCCTTCCTTGAAAAATCTATTTGACAAGGTCGAGAGGAGGGAGTATTTGGAGAGTTGCCAGAAGCCTCACTCGCTGCCCTACACCTTACCTCCTTTTTTTTTTAATTTAACAAATTTATTGGCAGAGCTTGTAGTACAGTTTGCCTATTCTGAGTAATTCAGTCAGGTCTTGACACTGAGGGTGGTATCACTTCTCACTGTCACGCAGGACAGAGGTTCATACACAAAGAAATACATCATATTCATTAACAACTATAAATGTATAGAGGTCAGATTCATAGGGATAATGTCACTGTTCACTGCCATGCAGGACAGAGGTTCGTACACAAAGATTTGCATCATATTCATTGACAGTACATATACATATATGTAAACACACACACACACACATATACATACATATGCGTATATACATACACATATACATGTACACGTACATATACATGCACACACGCACACATACATACATATACGTCGGTCAGATTCATGTGGGTAATGTCACTTTTCACTGCCATACAGGACAGAGGTTCGTACACAAAGAATGCATCATATTCATTGACACTATATATAGGTCAGATTCATGTGGGTAATGCCACTGTTCACTGCCACGCAGGACAGAGGTTCGTACACAAAGAAGGAAATACATCACATTCACCAGCAGCATATATGGGTCAGTGGATCACATACATTGGAGTCATATTCTAGTTGAAGACTAATCAGTGTGGGCTAGCAAATTTGGGATAAACAGCAAGAATGTCCTCAAGCACACCTGATTCAATGAAGTAATTACATAGTTCAAGATACAGTAAGTCAGGTGGCCTGAAGTCTTTGACAGTGTCACATTCAATAATATAGTGTTCAAGTGTATGCTTTAAAGGTTTATCACAAAGTTTACATGCTGAGTGTTCCGGTATGGGTACAGCGTTACTAACTTGCCAGATGTGTCTGTATCCTAGCCTAATTCTGGCCACGACTACATCACATTGTCTGGTCCACACCTCCCTCCTCCTCTACTTCCTTTGCCTCCCCGTCATATAACCTGTACTTAGTGCACTGGTCTTTAGATTGCATGACTTGACCAAGTAACCCCATAGTTTTCGATATTACTGACAAGTTTGCCAACAAAATCCGTATTAGAAAGATGAATTCGTTTCGTGGTTCAATTCGCCCCAACAATTTCTTAGATATAGTAAAGTTAACTAACTCTTTCATTAAAAAATATATATGAAATGTGATAACAGAACCTAAACAAATATAAATGAAAGAAAAATAACCCAATTATTTGAAATCAGCATCCGGAGACAGCCTTCTAAGACAATGGTCCGACGTCACCGAACGTACGATGTGTATGTGGCACGAGCATTGCGTAACTAGTTCTGATTGGAGAAAACACTGGGTGGGACCAGGTAACTTCGCTCATTGGCTCAGAAATCCATGACGTCATAGAGGTGTGGTCTGCCAGAGTTGAGCAAGCTTGGTCACACCACCTTTACGAAATCATAACCAAATACAATGTCACAACGTCAGTATAGTGACTGACTGTGTTGGATCAAATAGTGTTTACTCTACATGCTTATATGGACAATAATTATACTGTAGTCTGCATCAATTTTTTTCTGTATCACCAAATTCTAGGAAATAGTCAAGTGCTATGATTAGGATGATAAAATTCCACACTTGTTACAGTATGTATTGAATGAGATAATTCCCTCAGTCTGTCGAGCTTGGAGACATATTTCTGTTAAATGCGCGCCCAGCACCTCTAGTTTTATAAGGGAACATAAGAAATAAGGAGTCTGCAATAGACCGGTTGGCCTGTGCATGGCAGCTCCTGTCGAGAGTTACTACCACTCCATCATCCATGAATCTGTCTAGCCTCATTTTAAAACTTTCCAGCGTTCCAGCATTTACTACAAAGTTGCTAAGCTTGTTCCACTCGTCCACCACCCTATTTGTGAACCAGTTTCTTCCTATCCCCCTCCTAAACCTAAACTTATCCAACTTGAATCCGTTGCTCCGAGTCCTATCCTGCTCGGATATTATAAGAACTTTATCTATATCTCCTTTATTGAGTCCTTTCACCCACTTAAATACTTCTAACATATCTCCCCGCACTCTTCGTCTTTCTAGGGAATGCAAGTTTAGTTTCTTTAACCTATCTTGATATGGAAGGTTTCTAAGTCCCGGAATCATTTTCGTCATTCTTCGCTGCACCGACTCCAGTGAATTTATATCCATTCTATAATAGGGGCACCGGAACTGAACAGCATAATCGAGGTGCGGCCTGACTAGCGCAAGATGTAGTTGCAATAAGACCTCTGCACTCTTATTACTTACACTTCTAGATATAAAACCCAATACTCTGTTTGCCTTATTTCGAACATTAACGCACTGTTTTCTAGGCCGTAGGTCCGGGCTTACATGATGGTTGGTCCTCAGTCACGTGTGTATTACTATCAGAACACACACACACACACACACACATATACACACCTTTATTAGCATATATATATATATAGAAACACATCTAACATACAAGTAATTCACCAAGCACATATCCCCTTTTCCACCACCAGCACTCACTAAGCTAGAAGTCGCATCTTACCACAGCCTTAACAATTGGCAAGGTTCCACACCCGTATCCTGTGGTGGAAGTACCAGTCTTTTCACCCGACACGAGACCTCACACGTTATATAACACGTCGAGGAGAAAAAGACAACAATTTTATAGGGAAGCAACAGAGAAAGATCAGAATTTAAGGTTGCGTCTTGTTTTTGCCTCGGAGGTCGCTGGTATACGTGAGCCACCGCGGGTACAAACACTTCCATTATTTAGATTAATTTATGTTACTTTTCGTCTCTTACCTTCAGTCGGGTAATAGTGTTTGTATCACCTGAAGATGGCACCTTCCCCAGTTTATTTTATCTTAAGATTAACTACCGCAACGCTACGCTAAGCTAATCTTACCTAGCCTAGACCAACAAGACCTGACCCAGATAAATTTATCCTAACCTAACCTCCCAAGGTAACATTGGGGTAATTAATCATCAGGTGAAATAATCTGGGGGGTTGAATCTTCAGGTGATCCCTCGGTTGTGATGGTTATACTGGTAACAACTGGAACATGTTATACCCAAGAGAAACTGATGCGAGAAGTAGCCGGAACATGTGTGGTACTTCGCCTGAACATGTGTGGTACTTCGCCTGAACATGTATAAGACACAGCCGGAACCTACAGTATGTATAATACTATCTATCTATCTATCTGTCTATCTATCTACACACATACATCCCTGTACATACATACATACATACAGTACATACAAGGATGTAATTTTTATATAATTTTCCCTGTCGTCTCTCCCTATCCACCTTCGCAGTAAACAAGGACCACAGTTGCCACACCAAGGCAACTGTTAGCGTAAGTTTCCAATTTTAAAAGTTTATATAAGTGAACAGCTCTTGTACCGACACAACTCGAGCTGGGGGATGTAATTTTTATCTGAAGTAAAAAATAAAATAAACAATTATAAACTGAAACTGAAACCTTAAGTGTAGAAGGAAATTTAGACACCGACTGTATAATATGGGGAATTTTACATGGATTTGCCTTCTAGGAGCTGTTTGACTGCCCAGATGTTTGAACTTAACACACTCGGCTCGTGGCTTTTTCAACAATAACAACACGTGAGGGTTATTAAATGGTGTCTTTCATTCAGCTCACATAACAATTGTCTTATCAAAGGAAAAACTAAAGTATGTTGCCTCCTTACAAACAGCGGCCCGTCTCACTGCGATATTCACCAACGTCGATATTATATTGTCAACTTGTCATACATCCATCCAGCTTAACAAGGAGCCGCTCGGAAGTGTTTAAGCTTATGAAAAAATGACCGCTGTGTCTGGACTCGGTAAACCACAACGATAAGTTCTCACCTTGACCTTCTAACATTGTCTCGCTAAACCTCAGCCACCCAACGTGTGTTTTCTTATCTTCTTTTTTTTTACGTCAGGACATCATTTTATAGCTGTGAAATAAATAAGATTGATAATAAAACTAAGGCGAGAATAAAAAGTATGTCTAAGTAGCCTCGCAGGTACTGGAGGAGAGAACCGTGCACCCACTCATCCAGACGGTGGACGGAAATAAAGTCCACAGGAAAAAAAGTCACATGACTTGTACACATTGACAACACAATATATATATATATATATATATATATATATATATATATATATATATATATATATATATATATATATATATATATATATGATGTGATGGCATTGCACGTAGGTTGGTTAAGTTAGGTATTTTCCGTGCCTTTTTATGTGACTTTTTTCCTGGATTACCCAGACAGACAGCACACACACACACACACACCCTACTCCACGTACTAGAATAACAAGCAACTCATAACTTAAAAGTATCCCTAGTGCTTCCCGTAGAATACAAGTACTACCCGAGTGATGGGGTTCACCTGCACCTACAGTAGGCCGCCTGCAGCTAAGTTGGTTTTCGTTCACCGTGTTGTTGCAAGGTCGCATTCCTCACCACGATGGCCTGAGGCGCTTGCTCAACATAGCCTGTTTCTCCCACCGTCTCCCAGGGTGCGCTGATGGCCGCTAGAAATAGACCGCTAGTTGTCTGTATGTCTGACTTACGCTTATTCTTATACAACTGACTTTCTTCCACTTGTTAATCCCTCTTTCTTCCTTTCGCTCGGGCCAAGTCGCCTCTCACACGATAATCAGTGTGTGAGGTATGAGCTCTCGGCGCCTCAATGACGTTTCCGGATCGGTAATGTGGGGTCCGGCTTCTTCCCAGCCACAACACTGCCGGTCTCTATAGTTTCCTTTCTGTCAGTGTCATCAGCTTGTCCCGCGTTAACATAGTTTAAAGAGATTTATACTGAGCTGGGCCAAACTTTATGAGTAAGACCAAGTGAACCCATTTTGGTGAATGTTAAAAGTAAGCATCACAGTATCTTTAGTTTTTAGCAGACGGTGACAGTAAGGCATGTGTTGAACTCTTGTAATGTCTTTCTAATTGTTAAAAGACTTGTTGGCAGAACTGTGTTGCTTCCCACAGCAGGTAGCCCAACAGATTCACCTCAGGATGTTTGCTTAATGTGTAAACATCAACACTGATATACATAGCTGTGTTACCTGTGTGCTGTGTCTACTCATTGGCAAAGGTGTACATATCAAGTTGTTTTCCCACTAACCTCATACCACCTCCCTCTCCCTCACTAACCTCCTACCACCTCCACCTCCCCACTTACCTCCTACCCTCTCCCCCCCCCCCCTTACACTGGCCTTGGTTTTTCTTCCCCCTCTTCCTCCTTTCTCTCAATCAGATTCATCCTCCTCCGTTTCTCTCTCTTATTCGTTCCCAGCCTCCCCCCCCCTCATCATCCCCCTATCCACCCCCAGCATCCCCCCCCCCCCCCCGTGCACAGTACACCTGCGTCTTTATATGTCAGGTGAGAGTAACACACACTTCCTGCTTTTGCCCCTCCTCCTCCCTCGCTCCCCTACTCTCCCTCTTCTCTTACACTTACTGCCACCCCCTACTTACCCTCCCTCACTGTTTTTCACCCACACTCACCCCCTCTCACTCTCTCCATCCATATCCTCTCCTCTCCTCAACCTTTCCTACGCACCTTCTCCATCTCCTACCCACTTCCACTTACCCTCCTTCACTCATCCCCCCCCCCCACAAACACACACTCTCTCGCCTCTCCCCACTCTCATTTCCTCCCCCTCTCCCACACTCACCCCTCCCCCTTAATCACCCCCTCACACTCCCCTGTCTCCTCCCCTCCTCCTACTAATATCTCGATGCGAAACTCCCTCCCTCACCCACAACAATCCCTCACCCACAACATTCCCACCCCACCCCACCTAACCCCTCCCTACCCCTCCTCACGCCATTCATGACGTCATATACAAAAGTCGAAAACATCCGGGGCTTCCTCAAGATGTCAACTCCTGGTTCATGACGAAACTCCCTCCAAAAATGGAGGTCGGGTGATATCCTGTGACTCTCAACGTGCTTTGACATCAATGAACAGCCCGTCAGGTTCTATATCTAAAGTTGTATGAGATATTAAAAGAAATGTGATAACTGCCAATGAGAACAACTCTCGTATCGAATTTGTGTGGATTCTGTCCCATGTTGGAATTAGGTATCATGACCGTGCTGATAGACTGGCCAATGAGGCATGTAAGAAAGAAAATGTTGACCGTGACCTTGGCCTGTCTAATGGTGTACTTAAAAACATTCAAGTCAGAATCATGAACTGTGATCTAGAAGAACTGAGAAATGCAGAGACCTGGCAGTTGTAGCATTAGTAAATATGACAAATTTTGTGACGAGAGGTATCGGTATGGCTAGCATAAGGACAGAACCAGACCTTGTGATGTAGTCGTGGCCAAAATTAGGCTAGGATACAGACACATCTGGCAAGTTAGTGACGCTGTACCCATACCGGAACACTCAGCCTGTAAACTTTGTGACAAACCTTTAAAGCATACACTTGAACACTATATTATTGAATGTGACACTGTCAAAGACTTCAGGCCACCTGGCTTATTGTATCATGAACTTTGTAATTACTACATTGAATCGGGGGTGCTTGAGGACAGTCTTGCTGTTTATCCCAAATTTGCTAGCCCACACTGATTAGTCTTCAATTAGAATATGACGTCCAATGTATATGAACCACTGTCCTGCATGGCAGTGAACAGTGACATCACTCACATGACTCTGACCTATGTATACTGCTAATGAATATGATCTACTCCTTTGTGTATGAACCTCTGTCCTGCGTAGCAGTGACAAGTGATACCACCCTCAGTGTCAAGACCTGACTGAATTACTCAGAATAGGCAAACTGTACTACAAGCTTTGTCAATAAATTTGTTGAACTAAAAAAAAAACCACTTCCCAGATCATCGAGGATTCATGAGTGTTAATTCTTTTCCTTATCTTATATGAGGACGGTTTACATGAAGATTAGACATTTCAGCTAATTTCATCTAATGGTTAAACACCTAATCTAACAACATAGCTTAATGCAACATAACCTAACCTAATCCTTAAGTGAGTCAGTTAAGAGCATTCCATCGTATTTATTGTCTTAAGTGAGTCAATACGTTCTCATATCTCTTGTCAGAGGTATAAATCTGATGCAAGAAATAATAAGAATTGTAACTGTGAGAGAGCGAAGATGATGACGTTTAGGATAAGAGAGGAGGAAGTAGGGAGGGGTTGAGGGAGAGGAGAGGAGAGGAGAAGGAGGGAGTGTCATAAAGGTCATTCAAAAGGTGAAAAACAGTCAAGGACAAGGACGGTGGTGCTGACGACCTACTCACAGTGCCAAGTTCCCCCCTCCCCACTCTCACCACCACCTGTTCGAGTCCTCCTGCGTCACCCCACACTGTTGGCAGAGAGAGAGAGACGGGGGGGGGGGGGTAATAGATAGAGACAAACAGAGAGGCACAGACACATAGGAGAACACCAATTTTTAGGAAACCCTGAGAAGCAAAGACGACACATGAACACGACTCCATGCTAAGAATTGTAAAAAAAAAATGAATTATAAGAAAAAAAAACTTACAGGGGAAACTTAGGGGAAAAAATCCTCCCCAGGATCTTTACTATATAGTAATTGGAGGGGCGTCATATAGACCTGCTGACCTCACACATAGTATTCCGGTGTGTAGTAAACGTTAATGATGTCCCTATACCTTCACACATCTGACTCAGAGCAGGTATGGTGGAGGGAGGAAAGTGTGTGTGTGCGCGTGTGTGTGTGAGTGCAACCTCCGCTCGGTGGAATGTGTAAACACAGTCATGGTAGACTCAGCATCCTTCCATTTTCAGTTGTGTGCCTTCGTTTTCATCCTCTCGCTCTCCTCCTCTTCCAATTTCTTTAACTACTCTATATATCTTTCATTTTCTATCGTTCTTAATCTCTTTACGTTATTGTTATTCCTTCATTTGTCTCTCGCTATCGTTTCCATCCTTATTATGATAGTTATTGAACATCTCTCCGACTCCTGGGTGAAGAGAGGAGTAACTACACTAAAACACAGAGGACGAAGAACGCGGCCGTATCAAGTCACTTATGTTCTTAACCTTTAAAGATACCACACTCATGACTATTGCGTTAAAATACTCCATAAATGAACGCTGTAGGAGTATGCTCTGAATCACCCGCAGGAAACATCTTAATCCTATAGTCTTCAAGGCCTCGACAGCTGCCTTCGACAAAAACAAAAGTATGATTCACTTTTTCTAAGACTGACGTTGTTGAGTGGGAAATAGTAGTAGTGTGTGTGTGTGTGTGTGTGTGTGTGTGTGTGTGTGTGTGTGTTGGTAGATGATGTAAGTCTGTGTGTGTGTGGCAGTGCTATGTGGTGAGTGTACAGGGGTGTAGGCTGTCAGAACGTGGGTGTGGTTGGGTGTATAAGCGTTACTTGTCGGGCAAAGCTTAAAAAAAAAACCGGATCTGAATCTTCACTGTAAAACAGGTTTGGTTAGGTTAGGTTAGGTTATTAACAGGCTAAGCTAGATTAGGTTATCTTAGAGCATAGGTTGGGTTAGGTTAGGTTACGTTAATTTAGATTGGGTTAAATTTGGTTAGTTGTCCGGCAGTTAGGTTAGGTTAGAGTAAGTTTGGTTGGGTGAGGAGTCAAGTTTTAGGGTTTAAGTCCCTCAGCTGTACATCCCTATATAAACACAGATATGTAGAAACGAGACTGACAGACAGACGCAGACCAACCTTCCAGAAACCTCTTTACAATGCAGCTACTCTATACCTAAAGTCACCATGACACACACAAACACACCTCTATATCATGACTCATTGACCTGCCTCGTGCCAGTCACTATCGCCCACGGAATTCATACAACCTACCGCTCTCTGCTCTGTTATCATCTGCCGGTGCTTACGGACGTCGAGATAACAACTACTCTGACATTCCGTGCTCTGTAATCTAATCTAACCAGAGCTAACCTGACTTAACCTAACCAGGGGTAATCTAATGGAGACTACAACGCAATTAGGTTGGTTGGTATTTGCTCGAAACAAGGCTAACAATGTACTTGGGTTCGTACAAAGAAGTGTTAGTTACAAGACTAGCGAGGTCATCCTAAAACTATATTTTGCGCGCGTGAGACCTCACCTGCATTACGCAGTTCAGTTCTGGTCACCATACTATAGAATAGATATAGAATCCCTAGGTATAATTCAGAGGAGAATGACGAGACTAATCCCGGGCATTAGGAACCTTGAGTACAGAGACAGGTTGAAGCATCTTCTTCTGCACTCCCTCGAGAGATGTAGAGTGAGGGGCGATATGATCGAGGTGTATAAATGGAAGTCAGGTGATTTAAAAAAAGGTACTCAAACTATCCAACCAGGAGCGAACTCGTAGCAATTGTTTTAAATTAGACAAATTTAGATTTAGGTGCGAGATAGGTAAACATTGGTTAGGAAATAGAGTAGTGGATGAGTGGAACAAGTTACCAAACATCATCATTAACTCGAATACGCTGGATAGCTTCAAACATAGGTTGGATGGATATATGAGCAATAGGGGTTGGGTGTAAATGGAACTGCCCAGTATGGGCCAATAGGCCCGCTGCAGTTTCCTCCATTCTGTTCTTATGTTTCCTCCCTTCACTCACTCACACACACACACACACACACACACACACACACACACATACATACATACATACATACATAAATACATACATACTGTACAGTAAATACATACATACAGAGAGAGAGAGTTTACTACTTGGCAGCGAATTTATGAAACACAACAGCCATGCAGACCTTAAACTCTGCTAAGTGTCTTTTCAACCAATTGCATTGCCTCACCTCACCTCTCTTCTCTTTCCTCACCTTCCTTTCTTCTCTTCTCTTCTCTCCTTCTCTTTCCTCTCCTCTCCCCTCTCTTATTGTTTTATTTACTCTACGCTGGCCGCTCTCTCTTCTCTACTGACCCCAAATTATTGCCAAGGCCAAGCATGGTCACTTGGCCTTGGTCTTGTGTGTGTGTGTGTGTGTGTGTGTGTGTGTGTGTGTGTGTGTGTGTGTGTGTGGCCGGTGGCGCCTGTCTCATATCATGTGAGAATCATGACCACCAGCAGCAGCAGCAGCAGCAGCAGCCAACATCACGTGGCAAGCCATGAGTCTCCCATACAGAGCTGAAGGAGAGACCCTGCTGACGCCGGCGCCTCTCCTTCAGGGAGTGGAGGTGGAGGTGGTGGTGGAGGGGGAGGGGGAAGGGGTTGGATCACGCTTGACAAAATGGGATCACCTAAAGGTTAGACAGCCTAACTCTAGCTGGGGGAGGTTAGGTTAGGTTAGTTTAGGTTAGGTTAGGTTAACCTTCAGGTGACCCGAGTAAAGAAATGTCCACAGAAAAGTCTTTAATTACAGTAATTAAACATAAAATGTCTTTAGGCATTTTAAGAATCCACAGATGGTACGTATCCTTTAAAGTAAGAACCACAGAGTCACCATCCTCTTAAAGTAAGGAGTAGGTTATCGTCTTCTAATATAGAGAGCTAGAGAGTCACCCTCCTATACACTAAAGAGACACAAAATCCTTCTCTTCCTCTAGAGTAAAGGCCAGAGGGCGTGGTTTGAGGGCGTGGTTGGGGGGGGGGGGTGAGGGCGAGTTGTATGGGCAGACTGCAAGGTGAGTAGCAAGGCAAGGTCACAGTCCTTCCCTAAGCTGCTCCATTATTTGTTGTTTTATCGTTGATGGGTCAAAGAAAATGATAGTGGAGGGGGGTAATGGTAGGGAGGGGCATTGGAGAGGAGGGTAATGGTAGGGAGGGGCATTGGAGAGGAGGGTAATGGTAGGGAGGGGCATTGGAGAGGAGGGTAATGGTACGGAGGGGCATTGGAGAGGAAGGTAATGGTAGGGAGGGTAATGGTAGGGAGGGGCATTGGAGAGGAGGGTAATGGTAGGGAGGGGCATTGGAGAGGAAGGTAATGGTAGGGAGGGGCATTGGAGAGGAGGGTAATAGTAGGGAGGGGCATTGGAGAGGAGGGTAATGGTACGGAGGGGCATTGGAGAGGAGGGTAATGGTACGGAGGGGCATTGGAGAGGAGAGTAATGGTAGGGAGGGGCACTGGAGAGGAAGGTAATGGTAGGGAGGGGCATTGGAGAGGAGGGTAATGGTAGGATAGGGGTGGATGAATCAAGAGTAACACGAGATAGGGGTCGATGGGTCAAGGGACAGGTTTGGAATAGAGGAGGCTAAGTACACTTCCCTTTCATCCCTTTCACCTTGGGGTCCTCTTGACTAAAAAGGCCCACTACAAACACATAACAACCAGACCCTGGCGATTTTAACCCCTCCGCTCTCACAGTTGTTGATGTCGCTACGATTACTGCATTCATCACATAAGGTCTTTAACCTTATACACTTTATACAAAATCATATACACAAGACAATGACAATAAAAAAGTGAAGATATAATGAATGAAAAGAATATATCCCAAAATTGATTCGTATACGGAATAGACAGACGTACATGACATTACCTGGACAGCGTTAATAATCTTAAGTACAATAGCTAAGGTGATTTATATTGATTGAACAGGTGCGAGATGTGTTGAAGCTCCATATTTATAAAAGCAAAACCACAAGCACATTTTTTTTCTATCTTCAATTTTATTTATTTATTCTACTCATCGCCCATTCTCTTTCATTTATATGTTTATTCAATTATCTCATATTATAGTGATTTCTTCTTTTTATGGTAATTCTATTTTATTGACACCACCTTGACCACCTCAGATGGGTCACCTTTACGGAAGTCCTTGATGTCTTAATTAGTTTACTCAGGTGTGTTGGTCTGTCCTTCACACAGGTAAGAACGCACTACTGACCCTTAACCCCTGTAGCTGGTCTCCGATTGGTCAGAAGCTGGTCAGTAATTAATTAAGGGTTTGTGAGAGGGTGGTCAATGGCTAGTCCGTGGCTAGTGAGTGGCTAGTCTGTGGTTAGGCAATGGATAAATAGTGGTTAATTCGTGGTTGGTCAGTTGCTAGTTCCCTGGTTGGCTAGTAGGTGGTCAGCAGGTGGCCAGTGACTATCGGTTAGTAGGTAATCACTGGCTTATCACGAGCTATGGTAGAATTTGGTTAGTAACTGGACAGTGGCCGGTCAGTAGTTGGTGGTCAGTGTTTGGTTAGTATTTGGTTGCATATGGTTAGTAACTGAACAGAAGATGTAATGTGGCTCAGCAACGTCTCGCCAGCCACTGCATTACCCCTCACTAGCCCCTCCCCCACCTCACCTCACCTCCCTCCTCTTACCTGGTCGATGATCCAGATTTACCTGAACCAAGTAATTAGTTTTGGTCTAATGGAAGAAACGGAATGAATTGTAGGCATCAGCAGCAACTTGGGGGAGGAGGGAAGGAAAGGTCACTCACGCAGACTTGAGAGAGAGAGAGAGAGAGAGAGAGAGAGAGAGAGAGAGAGAGAGAGAGAGAGAGAGAGAGAGAGAGAGAGAGAGAGAGAGAGAGAGAGAGAGAGAGAGGACGGGTTGTATTAAGGAGGTCATATCAGAGGGTCAAAGTTAGCATGACACTGATTTACCTGTATATGCCCATAAACACCCTACAAATGGCTCCTTTTTGCACACACACACACACACACACACACACACACAGAAAGGTTCCCCCACTGAACCCTAAATTGATCCCTTAATCTAACTCTTCATCTGCTATTAAGCCCATTAAAAATATTTTCTCCATCTACAACTATTTGTGTGTGTGTGTGTGTGTGTGTGTGTGTGTGTGTGTGTGTGTGTGTGTGTGTGTGTCTTTCAGTCTGTCCGTATGTCTGTGTCTTGGATGGTACAGCAATCTCTTTTCCTGCTGCAGGAAGAAGGTAGTAGGCAGCTATCAAACAGGGAGGTACTACCGCCTGGGAAGATACTGGAAGCATAATGTGTTGTCTAATGGACGGTAGACCCTGCTGCCATATGGTTGCTGATCTGACTTTCTGCCTCATTTACACACAGTTGCAGGGTTTCAATTGTTTCTCTTACTTTTACAACACAACATACATATATCGTTTCTCACCATTGATCTTTTTTATATTTTGTATTTATTATTATTATTATTATTATTATTATTATTATTATTATATTTTCGCCCTCCAGGCCCTGATGTGGGTCATTGACCTGTGCCCTGGTAGGCTAATCCCGTAAAAAAAAACCCTGGGTATTTAAACCACAACACAAAAAACTAGTGTAAGTAGGTTAGGTTAGATTAGCATTAAGGTGTTTAATCACCATGTGAAATAAACAGTGGTGGTTAATCTTCAAGTGAAGAGACAAGTGTACTAAATATCATGTCTCTTGAACACTAAGCGTCTTATTTGTTTTCCATCGCCAAGTACAGAGACTGTATCAACTGCCTCTACCGTAAGCAGGAACCCGACAACGAGACAGGAGTAAGTCACACTGTTCCTACAGGAAGGCCAACCGTGAGCTGCTTGGGAGGCGGCCTGGCCAAGCACCACCACCACCACACAGCCTTGGGTGGCCACCACGATGATTGGCCAACAAAAAGCGGTGCCGTCGCTTCTTCCTTCATTCATGAAAACACAGCGACTTAAACTATTGTTGTGTGTTAACGTTAGGTGTCTTATCTCTGATCTCATTATGCTGTGTTAACCGCTAAGAATGTAATATTTATACTGTAGTTTATTCATTGCGTATTTTTTTCTGGTTACTGGTCACACAGGGTCACAGGTCAGATGGGGTCACAGGGGATCATTGGGACTACAGGACACACTACTCCTGGGGCAAATTGGAACCCATTACAACTGGGTCCTATTCCTTAATCTACGACACAAAGGAGGTTCTTAAAGGTTCGTATAAGTTCTCTCACCCCTTCGAACTATAGACACGAGAACTTATCTGAATAACCTAACCTAACCTAACCTAACATAACATACATCAGTGTTACATCATATTTATAAACAATTATGAGAATGTCTTCAATTATATCACTTATGAGGCGACAATTACAAGGTCAAAAATAACTGGGGAGCTAATGAGTTATGCAAGTAAATGCGTTCTCACATTACCAGTTAAGGGGGGGGGGGGATCAGTGTGTGTGTGTGTGTGTGTGTGTGTGTGTGTGTGTGTGTGTGTGTGTGTGTGTGTGCCGGAAGAGTCTCTCACCATAATAAACGTCAACTTTCGTCTCGTGAGCTTTAGTGAGGCACCTTGGATATATTCGCACTAGAAACACAGGGAAGAGTTTTAACATAAGAGCATTGTGAGTATGCGTATGTTTAGGTCCTGGTGTGTATGTTTAGGTCCTGCGTGTATGTGTTTAGGTCCTGCGTGTATGTGTTTAGGTCCTGTGTGTATGTTTAGGTCCTGTGTGTATGTTTAGGCCCTGGTGTGTATGTTTAGGTCCTGTGTGTATGTTTAGGTCCTGGTGTGTATGTTTAGGTCCTGGTGTGTATGTTTAGGTCCTGTGTGTATGTTTAGGTCCTGGTGTGTACAACTCGTCCCTTCTTACAGTCTTGATCATATCTCTGTCATTATTGTCATTAATTAAGAATAAAACACCACACTCTTCCTTCGTCTATATAACTGTTACGCTTTCGCCATTTCCCTAAATAAACAGATTTGATAACCCTGTAAATGTGTTTATAAATGAGGACCCCTGACAACGTGTAAATGTTTATAAATATGTATATCTGACACCTCTGTACATGATGGATTTATAAATGGGTAAGTCCAATAATGTCTCCTTTTCCCCCTCGCCTTGAGACACAGTTATGGCGACCAGGAACGAAATTCTTCTCACCATGGCCAAGGAACACGGCACATTATCTTGTTGAGGGAGTCTACCGTCGTCGTCCTCTCTCTCTCTCTCCCCCTCTCTCTCCCCCCTCTCTCTGCCCCTCTCTCTCTCTCCCTCCACATACACAAACGTCCGTATTGTGCCCCCTAGATGGAGCTCTCAGGGCACATTTATCACTCAATTTAGCAGTAAAATGAAGATGGCGACTTAAAATGGACAGTTTAGAGGGAGAGACCGTGTTGTGTGTGAGTGTAAAGGGATGACATTTAAAGTGTGTATATGGGTTTCAAAGATGGCATGGGTACTGATTATTAGGGCCACACACACACACACACACACACACACACACACACACACACACACACACACACACACACACACACTGCCTGCCTAGTGTCACATTAACTCATTCATGATGGAAGATGTGCATGTCTTGTCTATCGCCAGCTGTCAGCAACATTGAGGTAAACAAGAAGGTATTTGACGGAGATGTTTACTGACGTTGGCTCATGTTTTTGTTTTCCTAAGATGCTGTGTCCTATGTTACGTGTTTTATCGATGTTATGGCATATTAATGTGTTTTATAGGATGTTCAGGCGTGGAGGTTAGGTTAGGTTAGTAATTATACCAATTATCAAGCATTAATAACAGAAAGATAAAAATATGTCTGTCAGTGTAGTGTGTCAGTGAGTGTTTGAATACGTCTAATAAAATATAAACAATATATCTCTCTCCAGGCGTGAGAAGGAGTTTATCACACATGTGGTCATAAGAACGTAACATATAGTGATGGTTATAAATACAGGCGTGTAAAAAGTGAACACCCAGATTTGAATATATATAATCATTTATAATCAGGGTATTCTTTTTCAAGGACCCTGTAATTGTATGAACCATAAATAAACACTATATCAGTATGCGTTTCATTATACCTCCAGACAATATTTGTACAGTCCCCTTCACTAGAGCGTTTACATGGGCTCGTCATATAAATATTCCACAAATCATTACATTGAGAAATTTGTTTTAATATTATTTTAATTTGATTCCATAGTATGAGAGTTTCTTTCTGTCTAATGTAAACAAACACAGGGCTGCCACACAGCGCAAAACCAGACGAGCCCCTGTAAACGCACTAGTGAAGGGAACTGTACATACTAGATGGTGAAGCTTAACCTTTTGACCTTTATACATAGAAGCTATAGGGGTTGTCATGTCAGCCAAGAGTAAGGAATGTCGTGGTTTTTGTTGTTGAGTTATGTATTCGATGTGGTTAATGAGGAACAGAAATAGGCGTTGTATTTCCGTGTGAATGATGGTGTGTTTTATGATATTTTTTATATTTCCCCAGTTATACGATTAGGTTATGTTATGTTAGGTTGAGGTTATGATTGATTAGATTACGTTAGATTAGGTTTAGGTAAGGTTAAGTCTGGTTAGGTTAGTTTTGGTTAGATTAGGTTAGGTTTGGTCAGATTAGGTTAGGTTTGGTCAGATTAGGTTAGGCCAGATCAGGCCAGGTCAGGTCAGGTTAAATCATCAAACGTATACCTGGCACACACACACACACACACACTGTACTGGTCTTCCTTACTACCATGAGCTCGTCAGAGTAAACAAGGGAGAGAATCAACAATGCGAATAAAAAAGCAATAGCACATGAGTCCCCCTGAGAAGAAAACTGGAGATTAAATTACGGGAGAAGGAGAGGGAGGGAAGGAGGGGGAGGGAAGGAGGGGAGAGAAGGAGGGGGAGGGATGGAAGGGGAAAGGGGTAGGGGGGGTTGTGTGTCTGAGCGTTTGTCGCTTGGGCTAGTGTATGAATGACTAGCGAAAACGACGATGGAGAAACAGATCCTGATGGCATCGAAGGAATAACAGATCCTGAAAGCAACGAAGGAGTAACAGATTCTGATGTCAACGAAGGTGTAACAGATCCTGATGGCACCGACGGAGTAACAGATCCTGATGGCAACGAAGGAGTAACAACACTCAGAATGATAGTGAATGATGAGAGATCAAACACACGGAAACAATATTGATAAAGGATGATACATATAATATATTGAATGACACGAAGACAACAAAAGTAGATTATTCTGTCTACTGTTGTCATTATGTCAACACAAGAGTCTCAACGTAGAAAAAACCCAACACCAAAACAACTTAAAATAAAGATAAAAGAGGAAACAGACACCAAGAGAAGAACAGAAAGAGGTGATGATGGTGAATAATCCAAGATGAAGGACAGGGAGGCTGCTGAAACAAGGGGCAAGAGACAGGATACTAAAGGTTCAAGTGTTTAATGTCGAGGAGGACTTGAACACGGAAGAGATAAAGAATATATGTTAAGGCACTTTATGATTATGTGTGTGTGTGTGTGTGTGTGTGTGTGTGTGTGTGTGTGTGTGGGTGTGTGTGTGTGTGTGTGTCGCTTCTCACTACATTGACAAAATCTTAATGAATAAAAGCGATTAGTTATCAGGAGATTCACCGCACTCTTCCTTACCCTCACCCGCCCACACACACACACACATCCTCCCACACTCTACACACACACACACACACACCCCCACACTAACAGTTCCCACTCTCACCCCCTTCCCCCCCCCCCGCACCACCCTATTCCCACTCCCTTCTCTCCCACCCAACCCACCACTACCACCACCTACACATTACCCACTCACAAAATGTTTAGCAGTTGTCGCGTTCTAGTAAATTGTTGCCTTACCTCGCCTCACCCCATGTCGACCTTCACAGCCAATGATGGAACTGTCCACTCACGACCACGCCACTTGCTCTGTCTGTCTGTCTGTCTGTGTTTTCCTCCATTTGTTATTCCTTTTGCTTTTTAGAAATTCTGCCAGTCTGTCTGTCTGGCTCTTTCAGCCCCTGTCTGTACTGTGTTCTGTCTATCTATCTGTCTGTCTCTCTCTCTGTGGCCTGTCAATTTCTTATATATTGTCCCACTGCCTGTTTGTTTATCTGTCTGTTTGGTTGGTTATCTAAGCCCCTCTCCCTCTGACCATCTGCCCGTCTGCCTGTCCGTCTGTCAATCTGTCGACTGCATCTATGTGTGTCAGAGCATCAGATACCTTGATCACGTGTTAGCCGCGAACACCAATTAGACTAATGCATGGGAGGACTCCACCTGGCCATTCTGGAGAGCACGCAGGTAGGTGGGCGGGGTGGGCGAGGAGGAAGGTGGGAATGTGGGCGAGGTGGGTGGGTGAGGAAGGTGAGAATGTGGGCGAGGGTGGGTGGGTGAGAAGGAAGGTGAGAATGTGGGCGAGGTGGGTGGGTGAGGAGGAAGGTGAGAATGTGGGCAGGGTGGTGAGCGTTGTGAACAGTAAGGGTGAATGTACGAGTGGGTGAGCAAATACAAGAATAAGTGGGCGTCTGGGTGGCCGGGCATGGAAGTGAACAAGCAGATAGGTGGGTGGCTGACTAGATTGACGACAATATGTGTGTGGGGGGGGGGGGGGCGAAGTGAATGAGCAAGTTGAAAGGTCGTTGAGTGACCAACTGATGAGAGGATTAGATAGCTGGGTGGGCAACTGGGTAGGCGGGTGGGTGGGCGGGTAACTGGGTGGGTGGATGGCTGGGTGGGTGGAGATCGCCGTGACGTCCAGGCTGGGGGTAAATTGGGTCTTCTCGATCTGTTATTACCTGCGAAATAAAGTCAGCCACGAATGACGTGTAAGGACTGTGATGCCACGCTCTCTGACCCAGCGGTACCATGGTCACAGAACACCATGGTCACAGAAGACTATGGCCACAGAACACTATGGCCACAGAACACCATGGCCACAGAACACCATGGTCACAGAACACTATGGCCACAGAACACCATGGTCACAGAACACCATGGTCACAGAAGACTATGGCCACAGAAGACTATGGCCACAGAACACTATGGCCACAGAACACCATGGTCACAGAACACCATGGCCACAGAACACTATGGCCACAGAACACCATGGTCACAGAACACCATGGTCACAGAACACTATGGCCACAGAACACCATGGTCACAGAAGACTATGGCCACAGAAGACTATGGCCACAGAACACCATGGTCACAGAACACCATGGCCACAGAACACTATGGCCACAGAACACCATGGCCACAGAACACCATGGCCACAGAACACCATGGTCACAGAACACCATGGTCACAGAACACTATGGCCACAGAACACCATGGTCACAGAAGACTATGGCCACAGAAGACTATGGCCACAGAACACCATGGTCACAGAACACCATGGTCACAGAACACCATGGTCACAGAAGACTATGGCCACAGAAGACTATGGCCACAGAACACCATGGCCACAGAACACCATGGTCACAGAACACTATGGCCACAGAACACCATGACCACAGAACACCATGGCCACAGAACACTATGGCCACAGAACACCATGGTCACAGAAGACTATGATCACAGAAGACTATGGCCACAGAACACCACGGTCACAGAACACTATGGCCACAGAACACCATGACCACAGAACACCATGGCCACAGAACACCATGGCCACTGAACACTATGGCCAGAAAACACTATGGCCATTGAAGACTGGCCACAATACACCATGACCACAGAACACCATGACCACTGAAGACTATGGCCACAGAACACCATGTGTCTGTCTGTAAGTAACTTTGTAAGAATGAAGGGAAAATGGGAAATAATACAACACAAGGAAAGTAAATTGTATAGGTTAAAGCAGTGTTTTTCAAACTTTTTTTACTGCGACCCACAGCCAGAACAACAATTTGAATTGCGACCCATTAAACCTAAGTGTAATGATATGAAATGAGTAAATCAAAGACAAACACTGCTCTCCTTGCAGTCGCTTCCTAGACTGTGGAGTGTACATCACAATAACCAAGCCTAAATTATGGTGCATTTATTTTTTTCTTATTTATTTTCGCGACCCATTTTATTTTTTTTTCTTATTTATTTTCGCGACCCACTTTTATTTTGCGACCCAATTTATTTATTTCGCGACCCACTGAAGGGTCGGGACCCATAGTTTGAAAACCCCTGGGTTAAAGAGTAAAACTGACCACACACACACACACCTGCCCCTCCTCAAGGTCGGTCTACTATTGTTTTTATGACGGTGCTGCTACTACGACACCAGTACACGTGTCATTCATTCATAATTAACCGCCCCGAGCAAAGCAAGCGGGGCAATAGCTGTTAACGGGACTCGTATGGAAAACGGGAGAGGACGTCATCGTCTATTTCGGAAATGCTTAAGAATAAGACCACAGCTACAAAAAGTGATTCGTCACCTTATTTTATTACAGTGTGGGATTCTCTGATCCAACTAAATTACCCCCATCACCCTATCCCCAAACATACTAACCCTCCAGCACAAGACGTCCCTCCTATCCCCCCGCCTCCCTCACCCTTGCTCCGCCCCCTCACATCACACCACCCATGACGTCACTGTGTGTCAGCCCACCTTCTCGCTGCAAGATTGACCATTAGTTATGATTGTCCTGTGTTAAATACGAATCATTATCATCAATTATGCTTAATAGGCTGTAATTTATTATTTATCTTACGATATGGCTTCGGTCTAATGTGGTTTATAGCATATATTCTGGGTGGATCGTGGTAGAGAAAATACGACGCGGTAACTGCAGGCTCGATCACCAGTGGTAGAAAAGTGAGGTCCACGTGCGAGCGAGTTTACATACAAACCGACCAGGGCAGAGTCTGTGTCGAAGCTCCGGGGAAGACCTTTCACTGAAATATCCCATTAGAACTTTCCTCCGACGCTTAAATTCCTGTAGTTCTCGAAAGAATAGTTTGCCATAACATATAAATATTAAAGAAGCATTGGACCTTAAGAAACGAAAATGAATTTACTAAGTGTAACGCTGTGTGCCCTCGGTTGCCTACTTTCATGTTTATCAGCGGCTGGCCACAGGATACCCAATTTTATAGCCCACGACAACCTGAGCGACGGACAACACGAGATCAGACTTCACTACAACAGTGTCAGCGCCAAACAGACATCGGTTACCCGGGACCAGGGCAGCGAGAGGTAAGCGTCAACACTTAGAAAAGTAACTATTCCATACAAGAGCTGCATGTGTAAGTTAAGTTTTATTCCGAGTTGAGGGATATGAACCTTAATCAAGTGTGGTGTGAACCTGTGGAGTAAGAATGTGCCGGTCCTTATCTTGGCCCTGAGAGACGGCCACACTGAGAGTGAGTTGTAACCTCCTCCACTTGAACTTAATCTGCTCGAGATAAATTTAGGATCTAATCTGGCTTGTTGGGTAATGACGGCGCGGGTCATAGGCCTACACGAAGCATCTCGCCAGGCTAATATATTGGCAATGGCGAGGCGTGAGCAGCCTAGTAATGCTTCTTAACGTATTCTGAACCTGACATTTTTCTGAGGCACTAGAACAGTGAACTAGTCAAAAAGAGAAAGGAGAGCAAGAATTTTGGGATCACTCGAGGAT
The DNA here is from genome assembly GCA_958450375.1 of Homarus gammarus. Classification (NCBI taxonomy): domain Eukaryota; kingdom Metazoa; phylum Arthropoda; class Malacostraca; order Decapoda; family Nephropidae; genus Homarus; species Homarus gammarus. The sequence goes on from CAUDMG010003463.1 coordinate 361,377, forward strand.
TAGTCACCGTGGCTTAATATACCAGATGATTAAACTTATAGTGCTGATAAAACTTATTGACGTTTGTGTTTAGTCATCAGGTAAAACAAGCTGCCTTACATTCAGGTGATCCGGGTCTAACTTGTATTTTCAGTTGTTATTTGTAAGTGTATGTAATTAATATAGTAATTTGTGGTTGTCTTTGGAGCATATGCACATAGGAGAGGTTAGTGTGTGTCTGTGTACATATGTTAATAGTATGTCTCTGGAGATTTAGAATTACGTGTGTCATGTAAGGTGGTCCTGGGTGCATCTCCCCAACCAATATTAATTTCTGTTTGGAAGGTCGGTCGGTTTAACAGTTCTTTGGTGATTTTTATTCTTAGTCTTTTGTACCGGGTATTGTATAGGTTCCCGAAACAATATTATGCCAGTCTTGAACCCTTGACATGACTCGGTAAGATCAGTGGTCCCGGTGACATGACTCGGTAAGATCAGTGGTCCCGGTATGTTTACAAGTAGTGTAATCGTAGTATGGGTTCAGTGGGCCTAATACGAGGGTTCAGTGGGCCTAATACGAGGGTTCATTGTTCTTAATACGAGGGTTCAGCGGTCCTATTACAAGGGTTCATTGTTCTTAATACGAGGGTTCAGCGGTCCTATTACAAGGGTTCAGTGATCCTAATACGAGGGTTCATTGTTCTTAATACGAGGGTTCAGCGGTCCTATTACAAGGGTTCAGTGATCCTAGTACGAGGTTTTAGTACGTGGGTACATGAGGTTCCTGTAAATTATCGATGTATTTTGTGGTGACATGATGAAATGTTTTGAAAACTCTCGTTATCTAAGTGACATACTGTATAATATATCCTATTATGGTAGTGGATAACCTTGTCCCCCTGTGTAAAAACCTTCATCTCACCCGGCAGACCACTAACTCCACACCACAGGAGGGAACCGCAACCTCCTTAGGCTTATATGGGGGGGGGGGGGGGAGAGGAGGAGGTCGTACCGAGTCACTTTCTCTGGGGCTTTACAGTGTTGTGTTTAGACGGGATTAATCGGCTGGAAAACCCTCGGAGTGTTTCTCTACGATTTTGATTTGTGGTTGTCGTTTGCTATTTACTTCGGGAGAAAACATTTAAGTTACACGTCCTCTGTTTAGTGAGACGAAACTGATAAATATTAAAAAATGGGTTGATGTATATTTTTGTTAATTTTGCAGCCATTTGGAAATTGGTGTACAGTATTATGAGTAATGTTACGGTATGGCGATTTGTTCCCAATTTTAAGAGACAGTGAGTAAAGTTATCGTTTGTGTGTGTTTGTGGGTTGGTTGGCCTATTCAACCTGCCCAGCATCTCGCCTCGGCTCCGCCACACCTCAAATACCTGTCCCACCTCATCTCTCCACCGTTGTCCAGCTTTTTCCCACTTCCTTTGCTCTGCCTTGGTGCTGGTATTCCCAACTCCTACTCTATAGTCCAGGTACCGAGCATTCTTTTACCTCCGTCCCATACATATGCCTGACTGAAATTAGATCTACCCGCTGCAGTGTCTGATAATATAATTGTCCTCCTTCCACTACCCAGTTTTACCTGCCCCCCACCACGGCTCATCTACTCCCCAAACACACCTGGTAGTTCCTCCATATCCGAGAGGTACAGTAGCATATGAATGAAAGGTGTTTCAAAGGCAGGCAATTGAAACATATTTCATGAAATGACCTCCAGTAATGACAACATTTTGTCCTCCACAGCGGGCTGGTTCTCAGACAAGTTAGCCACCGACGCCACCTACTGACGCTGATATACGTTGGAGAAGTGACTGATCACCTGAGCGTCGACGGCCTCTCCCTCAGGGACTGTGAGCTTACCTCTGACCCCGCCGAGGTGGAGCCCTTCTTAGATACCTTCAACGCGGACGTGGAAATTGCTAGAAACATCCCCACTGGTACATAAAACTCCAATTGTGTAATCAAATATACTGTCGATAGATGTACGAACTAAAATAGTTGAAAATAATCATGTATTATAATTTGGGCGGCATGAAAGGTGGAATGCTCCATTGAGTAAAGTAATATCTTGTAGGGTCGTGGTCTGGCCAGCTGCACAATGTAAGCTTCGTGCACCTGGACAGTGAGAGTGAGCTGCCTGAGTACCTGAGACCCATCACCCACTTCAGGGAACTAAGAGCACAGGTACAACTTCTTGCCCGCTTTCATTAGTCTTCATTATTTATATGACCAAGATTTAAGTGTACGATTTTCAGTAAATTAGCGTTTCATAAAGAACTTGAAAAAAGTTTAATTGTTTCGTTCGTTGGTTATTCTTAGTGCAAAGCCCACCATCGGAGTGTACGTAAGGCAGTGAAGGCACAGAGGCGCTTGGAGCGAGCCCAGCACAACCAACCCCAGGAGACACACTCGAGGTAAGTCGCTCTTGCTGTTCTCTATAACCATTACAATTTGTGCATTATATCATGATATACTGTACATAAAGTGCATGATATGTCCGCCAATAAGTGGTGGAAAGTCCATTAGCAAAGTGCAGTACTGTTTTCCCCGTGATAAATGTTTAAAATGTTTTTATATAATACGTTTTAAACATTGAACCTATTATATTAACTATTATTTAGACATACTGTCATAAGTTGTAGTACTGTACTGTTACTGTCGTGAATCATATCTGTATTATTAAAAAAAAAAGCTAAACTGTCAGAGTTTATTAAGCGTGCACGTAGCCTTGTACTATGATATAAGGGGTGTCGACCAGCGCGGCCACTTATAGGTAGTAGTGGCCGCGCTCGTCGGCAGCCAGGGCCACTGTGGTGTCCTACAGCTGCTTCTTCCACGCCTCCTCACTCTCGCCTCGCATAGTCTCGTGTCTCTTGTAGAATTTCAGGCCACTTGAGGTTTCACCTTCGAGTCCACCTCTGGTGGTTCTGCTTCTCGGTGTTCTTGAGGTTCTATTTCTTAGCTTGTCCTAAGAGCAGTTTCTCAACATGTTCAGGTCCTACTTCTTCTCTTGCTTTCTGAGGTTCTATTTAAGATTTGGTGCGGGTCTTTGGGTCAGTTTTGCAGGTTGTGGCTAGGAGAGCCAGGTTATGGTGTGGTCATCTAAGGAAGAGCTTGACACCTGCCCTCTCTGGTAGTGTCGGCGGTCAGTCAACACGCTACTAACAGTGGGGCTGTAGTGCGTTTAATTAATTTAATCTTACTTCATTATTAGTCAGGATTATGCATCGTTAAATTTAAATCACGGTTACAAGAAAAAGATGGATTTTTATCAAAAATTCCATTATTGTAGTAATTCTAGACTTGTGATAATGTACATCCTGAATTTTGGCGAACAACTAAAATTTTTAATGATTGGAAAATATTCTAACTAAATTCAATGTTTTTTAAGAAACGCTTCAGTCACGCGTTTTGTTGAATTGCATAATTCAGGTCCTGAATTCTTAAAAAAATGTCCGATGAGTGTTCCTTGAGTATAAATATTCAAAATGTATTGTTATAGTTAAGGCACAAAAACGTGCCCTACGTTGATAAACTTCTCACTGTCTCAACTATAGTCAGTTGCAAGCTTCAAGTATAGATATATCACTCGCCATCAGTAGGGAGCCAAATATAAGGTAGAGAAGCTTTTTCAGAAGGTTATCTACCATAATTTGGCTCAGTTGATGGTAAATGAATGTATCTAGAAAGTCGAAGCTATATTAACTAGTTTGAGACTTTTTTTTACCTTTCCATTTACAAGGAACATTCATCGTGGCAATATTTGAGAACCTGACCACAGTTACAGTATACAGGTATATGCATGGTACTGTAGCGAGTATAGGTGTATCTGCCAGTGCACTTTTAAGTTCTTGTATTAAAAAATGACGCAATACGTAGATCATGATTTAGAGTTTTCTTCGTTGAACTTTTTTCTTTTAGTTTTTCTTCTATTCTTTTTATCTAAACTTTTACTCTACATTTCTTTGCATTTGCACGGATTTTGTATATTAGTGTAAAATCGTTGTAATGATTGCCTGCCCTGATTGATGCTTAGTATTATGTTAGTGTAATAAATTCTGATTTTGCCTTGTTGATTTATTTTCAGTAATGCTATTATTAGATTTTTTTTATACTTGAAATACATTTATTTATGCCCCCAAAGGGCAAAGTTATCTGCATTATATTGCCATGATTTACGCCTTTAGTTTGCATGTGTAGTGCCTATTATTTGTGTATATATTATCGGCTGAAACATTTTTGTAGACAACTTAATTTTTGAGTATATACAGTATAGTTCCCACAACTTGTTCAGTTTACACAAATGTTTGAAGCTTGTATAGCACTTTGATTTAAATAGACGCTGTAGTTGGTTCAGTAATGTATGGCTGCCATTCTGCAGTTTGCACGGAAGTGTAGTTGCCGCACGAATAAGGATAGATTCCAACTTCTAAGGTCACGTCTGCCAGCCACCCTTGGTGGGTCGTCAGGCGGCTGCCACAACAATTGCTGCGGGAACAGACAACTGCCACAGGGAATATGAAGACAGAACCACTGATGATTCCGAACACAAAAAAAGACACAGAAACTACACTTCATTTTAGTGACGTTTCAGTTTTGTCCTCAAGAGCGTTTAATCGTGACTCATCTTCAGCATTTAGTCACTCTCCTTCCTTTTATTACGAGACACTTTACTACAGTAACTTTGTCTCTACGACCCAGCTATAAGTCTTTTCTGAACCCATAGATGATGCACTCGCATATTCATCACTTTCCTATTATTTCGACAAACAGCCTCACGATATTGTAACTCGCACTACTACATCCTCTTCCACCAGTATCTTCACACTTTATCATTCTATAGTAACTCGTTACACTTCACCTTAAGGAATTACCATATTTTCCCCCTCGCATAGTCCTAATATTTAACAACTGAGAGTAATTCTTTCACCGAATATATTTCAATCTCCTTTGATACTGTAATTCTAATGCATCATCTAGTTTTGATACGTAATATAGTATACTTTTATTATTTAATTGATCTTTTTTTCTTATTTTTCATATTATATTCAGCACTGGATTATTCATTTTAGTTCCGCTTGACTGCAACCCGCCTCGTCCCCTCCTCCCTCCTATAGTTAATCCCATGCCAGTCTCAATGCTATACGATAGTTTTGGGTAACTGGCACTGTTAACGCGTCTCTCAGTCATGCCAACAACTGATTAGTACTGGTGAACCTTACCCCCCCCCCCCCCTTATTGCCTTCCCCATTCGGACTACCCTGGGGGGCATCAGTACCCCATATGCAGACGCTGAGCAGTAGATGATTTGCCACGTTTTCGGATGAATTTAATCTTGATTTAAAGGTTATTTTAGTTTCACCCATGAATTATTCAACCTGACTAGACCCACGTAAAAAATAGTAGAATTGTTAGTTTAAATATAAGCAATCGGAACCCTCACTTTGTTCTTATAGTACAAGGTCATAATTTCCGAGTGATATGTTGAATTGGTAACAAACTTGTAAATGTACACTAATGAATGTGCAGGTCAAATGCTGTTAGTTGTTATAAAGGGAGTTGATATAAAAATACACACAAACACCAAAACATAAGCTTAGTTATACCCCTTCTAAATTACAAAATGTTATTTAGGTACAAAAAAAATTATCGGGAAAACTTACTGGCCACCTTAACGATTTTCTTCCCTTCTGATTCTTCATTGGTGACTTGATAATAATGTTATACTGTATGTACAGTGTGGTCAGAGTATTCACGGTGGCAGAAGCGTTCCGTGGCAGTTGTGATGTGTCTGTGGTGACGGCCGACCTGCCTCGTGGCGACTGTTGCTTTATGCTGTTTTGGTGGGCATTTGTTGTTGTTGGTTATAATGATGTACACAAGTGAGGTGAAAAGTTGGGTTGACGGTGGTGTTGACGCAGGCGGAAGCGGTGGATTTTGAACGAGCTGCTCATCCTGCCGGGGACCAAGTGGTGTGGCAACAACGACCTGGCTCACTCCTACAAGGATCTTGATGGCTTCGTAGGTGCCGACACCTGCTGCCGCAAACATGACCGTTGTCCAATGAACATAGGTGGACTGCAGTCCAAGTACGGCACCTACAACTCCCACCTCACCACCGCATCCCACTGTCTCTGTGATGAAAGGTAAGTGGAGGATGGTTTGCCGGAGGATTGTGATGTCGTTTGGGTTTGTGTAGTCGATGCGACCTTAACAAGGCCCCTCTCGTTGTTTGATCGTTCCTCTGTGGCCCCAACTGCTCTCAGAGTTGCTTGGCGGTTGATGCGAGGTGAGGAAGAGTCCGAGGTATGTGCCAGAGGGAGCGGTTAGGACATGGGTAAGTAGCATGTTTGTGTGTTTTGCATCAGGTCACGACGAGCAGTTCTGGAACACCTGCGGTTGTTTCCAACGACCAAGTGGTGCGGCGTCGGGTACTCGGCCTCTGTGTACGGGGACCTGGGCGGCTCCTCCGGGGCCGACAAGTGTTGTCGTCAGCATGACCTACACTGTCCTTACTATATTAGCTCCTTCGAAACGAAGTATGGCCTCATGAACTGGAGCATCGGCACCATCAACCACTGCGGCTGCGATGAAAGGTGAGTTACCACTGGAAGTTTTAGGTGGAGGAGGTAAGACCCCAGAATTTATAGTGTCGTTCTTCCGTGTACTGTGTGTATTTCCAGGTTGTGTTTTATTTATGGCATTTTTATCAGTTCTGAGTGTAGGTCCAACTTTAGACGCCTTCAAGCAAACACATTTCTTTTAGTTATTATTTTTTGGTGTTCAAGTTTAAACTGTCAACACAAGGCTGTTTCTTGGCTTTACCAACTCTTGCAATTTTAGACCAAAGTCGCAGCCAATATATAAAGTGAGCGACCAAATGTGAAACACCTTACAAAGACCCCGTGTATTTAAGTGAAGGGAGATGTCTCTTGGAGAGGTAATTATCGTGAAATTATTTGAGGAAAAGTTTAGAAGGATGTGTGGGTAAGGTAGGTGTGGGGGTTAGTACTGAGGACAGTGTGGCTGACTCAGGAGTGGGATGGGTCGACCACAATGTCAAAGACACCGGAAGGAACAATGATAGGCCGGAGACTTGTCCATCCGTGGTGCATCGTCTCGAGTTCATGTGAGAGAAGCAGCAAATTTTAGGTAAAATACTCGATATCTGCCAACACCAAGCTAACCAGTCTAGTGGTGGGTGATTTGGGCCTCCCAAGGTCACCAAGGCGCGACTCACTAGCCGTGTCTGTTAGGCGCCAAACAATCAGGTTTGAGTCATTGGCAAACGTTAAGATGACACAGACACTGAACCACGGGTGAGATTTGTCTTGGCTTCAGAGCGTCGCTTCACAGTTTCTTCAAATACTTTAAACTATATTTGATTCTGTTCTTTTCCTGCCTTATATGTACCTTCTCGAGTCTTCAATGAATACATCTGATTTACTTCATATGTCTCCTACGTTCGCCCAGCCACGTCATCTGTCCACGCCTGGGTAGTTGGCCACCACCAACCGGCTGTGCCTGGCCTGACACTCCTCACGCTTACCTTTAAAGCCTCACTAAAGGTTAAACGTTTAAGTTTGGCTTTTGTCTAGGGGATGATTCTGTGGCAACAAATCTTATATCTCCAGTTGGTTGTAAAACTGACGTAGTGTTGGCTCAGCGAAGATGAAAGCTGGAAAATTTTTCAGTGGTCCACACCACCTTGGAGGATCGGGGTCATCTTCCGGTAGTCACCACAAAATATCTTGAAAGACCGGTAAATGGTTATTCATTCTGCAGTCGTCTTATAGAAATTCACAATAACCCAGCATATATATCACACAGTACAGGCATACTAGCAATAGTCAACAGCCTAAGAAAACAAAGTTTACTGCCAGCATGATCCCGATTTTTATTTTAAGATGTATATGCACAATTACACCGATTTCCCTTCTGGTTTACAAAAATCCTCAAATGTAAATGAAGAAGAACCTCATTCTGACGGTTGGTGGACGGAATTTCCCGGCTACAGAGGATGCGGTGGTGCCAAACTGCCTGCCACCTCACCTGCTGCAGCGCAACGTTGTGGTGGTCTGATGGTGGCGTGATGTTGGGGGGTCAGGGGAAAGTGGGGGCTGGGGGAAGACGTTGACTTTTTCCCTGAGTGTCTGCGGTGCTCTACAGGGTGTAGGTCATGAGGAGTTAATTTTAATGTTTGAGATGTCCATTGCATGTTAGGAGTGGTACTTTTATTTAAGTCCATCATCCCTTACAGTGTACGCACACTGATGTATACACTAGAAGTTTATATACACATAAGCACAGGCACTTAGTACAGACATTCATAGTATAAAATCACACACAGGTGCAGTACAGATCTTCACTTATACTGAACATGTAGTGAGCAATGTCAGAGAACAGGAGGGTGTAGGAACGGGGGGGGCCACAATAAGAGGTATGGTAACAGGAGGGTACAATAACAGGAGGATATGGTAGGATGAGGGTACAATAACAGGAGAGTATGGTAACAGGAGGGTGTAATAAGTGGTAGTATCAAGGGGGTAAAGGGTGTTGCAACCAGAGGGTGGAGCCCCAAGCACTCCTTATCTACATCCGCTTAGTACAGTTAGTGCTTCCCGAACACCACATCAGAGCGGGCAGAAACGAGCACTTAACCTAATCATAAATCACTAAAGATGTGATTTTTATTTTAAGGGATTTCAATACTATTTTGAAATATAATCTGGCTTAATTTTTAAGTTATTTGTATAGATGCCAATTCTTCTTTTCACTCAAGTGGAGTTAGTCAATTTTATTCCACCATCAATTTGATTTGTCCTTTTTTCCGCTCCTTTGTCGGGAAATCTTTGGAAATTTAGGGATGAAACGCGCTCAACTAAGCCTCATCCCAGAATGGTTTGAACTAAGTCTCATCCCAGAATGGTTTGGAGTTAGTGTAATGGAGACGGCTGGTGCCCCTCGTCCATGTAGATTGAGTTAGCTAGGAGCGGACGCGTCAGCAGTCATCATGGAATATTCATACGTGGCGGTGTGTCGGGAGAGTAGCCTGCAGGCCGTCCCTCAGTCAAGACCTACCTACCTACACACACACACACACACACTCGAAACGTTGCCGCACACACACACTTACACATTCGAAACGTTGCCGCACACACACACTAGCGTAAGTGCTCTTGGCTGTGTCCTATGATGTAATAGAATCTATCGATAGAAGCTATAAAATCGTTAACGAGGCTACTGGAGCTAACAGCGAGGCATGTGGGACAACAGTTGCATAATTACGAAGGGTGCGGGGAAGGTGATGTTTACAAGTGTGTGGGCATGAAGTGGGTCGCCACGTCACCCAGCACAAACCTGTCTGATGATCTCTACCTTACTCTCCTCTTCACCAATTAAAGATTCGGTGTCTGTTTGTTTACATCCGGTCTCGCACATTTCATAAAATACTCAGCTTGAAGATATTTACGTGGCATTACTGTTTGAACACCCAAGACCTCTTCTGTGTATGCAACTTCTTTGCATGCAAAGAAGTTGTATTTTGGGCAACCTTCCAGATTATCATAAACGTAGTGTTGTTTTAAGGGGAAGAGTAAGTAAAAATGTACCGAAAATCAGAGAGTGAGAAAATCGTACAAATCCTAAACACGATCTAAGCATCTCTTGCATATGCAGAAGCGGTCGGCCCCGTAAATGGTATCCTTGTATTGGGTCTCTGGGGAGTAGAGGGGGGAGGATGTGTACATACTGGTGGGCCAGGTGTACCGAGGATGATGAGTGGGGTGTGGTCGTAACCTCCATACTGTGGGACCTTGCTTGTGATCAGGTAGTAACGATCCACTCTATACATTATCCACAGCTCCTAATTAACCCATCCTCAACATATCTACGTGATGTCTTTTTTTAAATACGTTTGAAAGTCGCATAATAAACTATAAATCTTTAGTTATTTAAAGTTCAAAAAACTCTACGGTATTTGAACTTAAATTTCGCAACTAATTTGAGGATTTTTTTCGTGGTGTAGTAGTAGTGACAGTCCTCAAATCCTTGTGGTCTTGTTTACATTTTTATGCTCTGGAGCAGATGCGAAAAATTTTACATTAATCATTTTTAGTGTTTACGTTGGTCCGGCTCATGCAGCTCATTTCATTGAAGCTTGATTGAATCTCTCTGATTACACGTATCCAGAGAAAACAGTATATTTGCCTGACAAATTACATAGTTGGTAGGCAATGTTCGTGTGGCTACGTTGTATTTTTTTTTTTACCTGCCGGCTACTGAAGGCGAACAAGTTTTTCCTCGTGTTTTAAGGTGGACAGCCGCAGGTCAGGTTTGGCTGGCTACACATTCCCGCGCTGCGGCAGGGAGGTGTGTGCAGTGCCTCGGCTCCTGATTGGCTCACCACAGTCTTCCACCACTCTCACTGGCCCTTGCCTTACACACCCGTCACATACGCTATGTGATTGGCTCCCTAACGTGTCTGAAGGATTGCATTGTGATTGGTTGAAAATCCTAATGCTAATTTAAACTCGGCTCGTCATTGGTAGACGGGAAGTGGTACGATACTGCGCGGGTTTTGACGCCTGGATCAGGTTCTCTCCGTTACGGTTTCTTGTAGGCGAGCCAACACGCGTGATCACTCATCGCTTTTGTTTCCCATTATTACCACTGGACGCCAATCACCTTTTCACGCCCCCATACATTCCATAATATTTGCTCGTAAATAAGATAAAGGTTCATTTCAGATGACCGTGGAGAAATAAGATAGACATATACTCAAATCCAAACCTCCTTCCGTTTTCTCTAGTACAGTAGTCAGGAAACATTGATCCAACGACTTAAATATCTTTTGAGAGTACCAAATGGCTTCCCTCCCTCGTGAATTCCTCTTCATTAGCTGTCTAAGGACCTGGGGTCCATAGCCTCTAGCCTTTTCCCTACTTGACATCCTTCTTCCTCTCAACCGTATCATTTTTAATCCTTTGAATACAATACAATAAACGATGTATGAAATTTTTTGTGCTTTCTCTTAAATCGACTATTTTTTATGGTATCCCATCAAAAGTCTTAACTTTGTTCACATTAAAATTAAGTTTCACCAAGTTCTTCCCCATATTATCCGTCTACCGCAAGTTACCAACAATAAATCGTGGAGGGTGACGCACCCGGGTGAAGGGCCGTCCCGCTATTTTGAAACCCAGGCCAGTTTTCCACTATGCTTTACACAACATAAACCACATCATTCCATCACGATTCACATTTCAAGAACTGTTTAAAGAATATATGACGACGCGTTTGGGCAGGTTAGGTTATATCGATACGTGAGGTAATGTGTTAAGGCCGTGAGGGTGTGTAGGACACGATAGGCCTCTGGGTGTGTGGTTTTCGTGGTGGTGGGACGATCTTGGGAGGCGCGGCTACAGGAGGGGAGGTAGTGGCGGCCTCGGGAGAAATCAGGCGCTGGTTGTGGGTAATTATCTCGTCCCTCCGGCCCTTTGTTGCGACGCTCACGGACCGGGAGCCGGGGTGGAAGGCGAGGAATGGCACACGGGGGTAAAAGGGAATTGGTTGAAAAGAAGTGGAGGAGCAGCTAGGCTTTGAAAAATGCAGAGTAAGATTTTGTATCGGGATAAAAAAGCATTATATAATTTAGTAAGTAATGGAGACCAGAGTAAAGATTGAAAAAAAGGGGAAATTGCGAGTCAAAAGGTCTTTTGAAAAGAGCAAACGGGGATGAATCGAGCCTTAAGAATAAAGTGCCATTAAAAATTGCCTACTCCGTCGCTTCTCAGCTGCTGTGACACTTTTTAGTTGTTCCTTATTTTAAAGGATAAAACAGTGAAAGTGGAAGTTTTTGTCCGAGTTGACTATAGCTAGGAATAATTTTGATAAACCGTAAGGTTTAAGGGGGCTGTGATGGCAATAATCAGTAGCTAATAGAAGCATCAAAGGGGTGATAGGTGTGGGGGGGGGGGGGGGGGGGGAGACACCCGCTGCTGGGCCTCCCGTAAATGTCGATGCCTCGGTGGCTTCATGTCGATAATAAAAAAAATAAATAAATGAATGCCACTGGTTACCCTTATTTTCCTTACTCCCACGGGAAAGCAAGGTGGGCGGAACTAAAGGACAAGGCATTTTACACCCTTGAAATGTGTTTTTACTGTTGGGATAGGCTTATGGCTGCACTTGTGATATGACCAGGCTGTGAACAAATAGAAACTACTCTCAAGGTTAGTTTACCGGGGAACCGTGGGAAAAGGGCCGCAACCAAAACAAACAAAACACGGTGTACAATATAGTGAGGAATTCTTGCTAACACTAAAAAAACACAATCTTTAAGTGATTGTTACGACTAGAAGTGAAATTCTAACTATTTGAATACTTTTTGTTTAACATTCCATATCACTTTTACAAATCTCCGATATTCGTGGTTCAAAATCTCTTTAACGGGCAAAAAATGCAGTTCCTAAGCAGGGCAAAAATAAGTGCAGATATTTAGAGCAGTAGGAAATGTTGGCTTACACTAGTGTGGGTTAGGGTGTGTGCCAACACCGCCCTGCGTGTTGGCTCAGTAGGTCCTGATCACTCGGCGTCTTGTAGGTAACACCAGTCTTATCGTAGAGAGTTACTATTCGCTTCAAATGGCAAGACCAGACTGCCTTTCACTCGTAATTTACCAAAATACGATTTTTTCTTGATACACAATACAGTATGTTAAGGCTGACGTTGAGACCAGTATATTCTGTAACATTATTGCCGAGTATCACTGGTAAACAATGACAGCCTCACCTCCTTAGCGAACCACTTTTTCTTTGTGTAACGGCTTTCCTGTTTACACCGCTATGTCTGCTCAGTATTTACGCATTGTGCACTCAAGTTGGTTGAGGTTCCTGACGTGGTGGTGATGCTGGGAGAGCTGCTCACTGTTGTGCTTAGTGATTATACTGCCATTATCCACTCGGCGAGTCGTTTATACTGATGCTTCTGCTGCACCACCACCACATGCGGAGGTTATTGCTGTGCTGCGCTTACTGTCACCATTAAGCTTCAAATAACATGAGCGGGATTTATTTTGTTCCAGCTTTAAGTGACAATAAGTGAATACGCAGAGATAATATTGATAGCTATCTATAAGGACAGAGGGAAGGTGGTGTGTGTGAGGGGGGGGGGGGTAGTCCAAGGCAAGCCAGATCATCCGGTTTACCTTGGATCACCGAATGTAGTTCTTTACTCCGGTGGGGTCAGGTACCGGGTGTGTAGCTGACAGGGCGACCTTCACCTCAGTCACTTCCCTGTGTCGCTGGATATATTTTTATAAAAGCACAAAACAGTGGATTAATTTTAGTTTTAGATGCACGTAATTTGGTCGGAGGAATAGCTCGTGTGTATGGGTCACAGTGCGGGTACTACGAGTGTTGACAGTAATTTACCCATCTATGTAGTCCATCTAAAGTAAAATATATTTTCATATTTTTTTTATGGTGGGGCGTCTACCACCAACGAATAAATCTGCATTTGTGACTGTAGATCCTGGTGATACACACATACATTGTACCTAAGTCTGCGTGTAAGAAAATAATATAATTTGCATCTTGGTGCTGTAACCTGACGCTGTGCTCAACAAGGGTAGTCCGGGGGGGCCCCTATATCTTACCCCTGGATGGTCTATTCATAGCACACTTTAGAAGGATGAATTAGGATAAGTGGGGTTACAACGTCCCAGCAAGACCAGGCGTCTGGAGAGACAGCTGGGGTACTGTAGGTGAAGGCTTGGCTAGCACTGTACCCTCCATATACTGCACATATTGAATAACAACAATATTAAGCCGCTACACTGCTTACACTTTATAATTGGATTATATACAGTAGTATATTTATTTAGTTCCATGAAATGAGCTGTCGGTAACTATTATATTATACAACTTTTAGGTTCCTTTGCGTTACCTGAGGATATCTGTCTTGTATTGTACATTATAAATTACTGAAAGAAGTCCAATATTCTCAATGGTATAACTTCCACAGCAAGGTGTACTGTATGTTGATGGGGTAACTTAATACTGCCGTGACCAGTGGTGGAGTGTCTGGTGGTTGCGGTGATAGCAGCTTAACCCTCGCTTCCCTCCTGTCATAATAATATTGTGGATAGAACCGGATCTCTTTGCTTTGCCTCTTGAAAACCAGTCACATCATTGAAAACCTCGCAACTGAATATTATAAAACGCTGAATTATATCTTCTGGCCACGGTCGGGAGAGATTTTATTGTTGCAGAGAAGGTTGTGACGCCAGACTAAGGTTACTGTGTTTAGGAAGTGCTGAGTAAGGTGATCCGTCTCCTCTATCCCCACACCACGATACTCCAACTGTTCCATGTCTCCCGTAATGTGTGTGTGTGTGTATGTCCTCTTTCGGAGAGTATTGGTGAAAATGTTTGGAAGCAGTATAATGACGGTAGACTGTAATATATCCTATGATAAAGTCAATTTTTCATAATCTAGTGGGTGTTTAGGCTGAGTTACTGAAAGTTATATTGTGCAAGATGATATCCCGCCCCGCCGTCTGAGACACGGTCACCAGGGATGGTTGATAAAACTAATGAGGTCCATTCTTTCCGCTGATGCCGTCCTGCCTCACTTAGTGTTATCTCTGTGAAATGTGTTTATCATGTTTTCATTGTTGTCATGATGTCTTTAGTATTGTGTTCATCATCATGAACTTTAAGAGTTTCGGTGTTTGTGAATGATTTGAACATGATCACACGGCCTCCATCACGACGATGCGTTGGGCCACAAATGTTTTGTGTTAGTTACATATATAATGGTAATGGACCGTGCGGGACAATCGCGTTATCATCAGCGAGGACAGTAAAACCCGCGTCGCGCTGTGGCGAGATGCACACAAATCGCCAAGGCCGCGTGGGCGGTCAGCTGTGAACACGATAACTGGCACGCTAAATAAACGACCTCAAACAACCGCGTACCGACCATTTCTCTTCCTGCGCGGCCTGACCTGCTGCCCTAGGCCGCCACCAACACTCCCTCGATGTAACTAGCTGGTGGGTGTGTTAAAAGCTCTAGCACACGAAAGAATTTTTCAACTTTTATGATAATGAGAGAAAGGAAAGCTTTGTTGATGTAACGAATCGGAGTGACAGTTGTATGAATGTGCTGAGATTACTGAGGGAGGGAGAACCACAGTGGGCCTCGGCCTAACCTAGAGGTTACCGAGTATGGCGAGACTGGTAACAAAAGTGGCATGTAGTGATAGCACCCCTCCTCCACCGCCGTACAATGCCCCTCTGGTCGTAACATTAACATATGAAGCTGGGTTCACACTACCCTGCTGTGTCACGAGTCACTGACGGTCGTGTCGGTGGTGAATAACAGTTTAACTAAGGCCTAGGTGACGTGTATCCCTGTGTGTTTATAGCGGCGCGCGGCGGTGATGTTAGGCGGCTTCACTCCCATTTGCTCAGATTAACGGCCGTCCTTACAACTGAAAAACTCCGTTAAGAAGTCTGATGTCCCGGTAATTTTAGTTAAGCTATTTTCTCGAGGGAGCCAACTATGATAAAAATGCGCCACAAATTTAGTGTGTAATGTGCGGGTCTCCGTAAGATGCGACTATTGGGGTCACAGTCAATTGTTTTGGATTGTTGCCTCACGCGTGGGTGTAGTTTGAGTGCGTGTGTAATAATAATGAAATCTAACAATTTAATAAATTTGCGAGCCCGAGACAAAGAAGACCCAGGCAATCATTATTTGCACAAGTTTAACTTAAACCATATAATTGTAAACTTGAAGGTGAAAGATTAAAATAAAAGATTCCAACAATTTTAATGAAAACAAAAAATAAGAATATCACAAACACAAGGTAAATAAGAAACAGGTGGACAAAACGAACGGAGAGGAGAAACAGGCATGAACAGTAATAAAGAAAATGGTTAGGGTTCAATGAGAGAGAGAGAGAGAGAGAAGATGGATGTAGGAGTGACAGATCACTTGGGGAGGGGGGGGGGGAATAAGAGGACAGATGGGTGACGGGAGAATGAAGAAAGAAAGGAGAGGAAAGAATGGAGGAGGGGAGAAGGCTTCGTAACTGGGAGTGCCTGTGTTGGGTTAGGCATCAGACTTTTCCCCAAGTTGATTGTTGTCTAATTTCAGTGTCTGTGGGATACGCTTTACCAGATAGTAATGTAATCAGCTTTCCAAGTTCCTCCCTAGTTAATTTGGTGATACAATTAGGTTTACTCTCAATGGTAAAGTTTTTAATATCTCATTAGGCTATATAGGAATCCTCGGCGTGATACATAACCCTGATTTAAAGCCTGGCATTAAAATGTGTACAAGAGTCAGTGAACAAAGGGTGAGGCGAGTGAGTGAGAGGCCTGCTGGGGACAAAGGCTGAGCTGCTGTACACAATGGTCCTCCTCTCCCTCCACACCACAACCCTCCGGCCCACCGACCACGACGTTGCAGGCCACCCTCCCAGTCGGTGCAATGGTGTGGATATTATGACTGCCTACCACACGGCCTCCTCGCCATTGTGCCATTCAAAACGACACACACACACACACACACTTAATTTCCTGATGGAGTGGACGTGATTTTTGGTTACTCCAGAGGAGCCATAACTTTGAGAGGTGTATACCATGGTTGGTGAGTGATGCAAGGCAACGCTATTCTCTTGGGGTGATAGGCTACGAGGGTCGGTCCCTGTTCAGTTTTATATGGTGACAAAAGGGACACTTTGTGGTCTTGTATACGAATAGTAATAATAGAGGGTAGCTGGAGGGGGGGGGGGTAGTTATATCTCCGTTAGTGGTCAGAATTTATGTTGTTCATAAATCAGAGTGCATCCAGTGTTGGTTGAGCCGCGCGCTAGGCCTTGGCCATGCTTGTCGACTGTAATGTTAATTCTTCATTCCTCAGATTACAAGAATGAAATATTTACTAAAATAATGGACCACAAACTGCACTTAGGACATTCAAACTACTTTATAGATACAGTACTATTACTACTACTGGCTGCCTCAGCCACACGTTTCCGCCCTATCTCACTCCTCCGTCACCTCTCGTCTCACTCACACTGTGGTTTCTTTTATACATGTTTTGTTTCCCCGGCGTGTGTTTCTTGCGGTGGTGGGCGGCGGCAAGTTGGTGGGTTTTCCTGGGTCAAAGTTTTATCAGCAGGGCGACGCCGCCAAATTAGTGGCATTAGTGGACCCGCCGTCAGCTCAGCCTCGTCACTGTGGAGGGGAAAAACTCGCCCCCACCGGAGGGAATTTCACGATTTGATTAAAATGGTTAATGTTGGAGAGAGAAATGTTTCCTGTTTTTTTTTTTTGAGAGAGAGAGAGAGGCACTACTGTCTGCCGGAAGGGAATGTGGATGTCGGCTGGAGATGGATGCCTCCCCTGTCAAACTCTGTAGATTAACTTTTTCTATTGTCTGTCGTGTCCTGGACACGATTCTTTAAGGGTGATGCTTTCACGATGATTAGAGCCAGCAGGCTGAGAGTGCCAGTGGCGGGGTGGTTTGTTTGTTTGTGTGTTAAGGGGGTCGGGGGTGCCTCCGCCGATCACCACTGCCTTCCCCAACCGCCTCCATCGTCCTGCCTCTGTATTAATCTTTGGTTGTTTCAATTTCCTGTGTGTGTGAGCAGCACGAGGTGTTGGCGTCTTGATGGCCACTCATTAACGAGGATTTGGGCCGGGCTGCCCCAAACTCCCACCAACTAACTCTGTGTAACACTGATAACGCTCTCCATACTGCCTCATGTCTTAAAAACTTGCTCAAAGATACGGAATATTGCCGAGTGGTGATTTTATGGCGGACTGTTACTTCCCATAAAACCGCTACTGATAAGATGCCGGAGAATGCTATAAAACCCCATTACTGTAATTAGTAGTTCCATTACTTCCTGGTGACACAGTTACCAGATCTGCTCATAACCAACGCTGTTTACTCAATATGATAGTTGACCTTAATGAATACCGGACCATCTGATAACACTACTACAAATTACGCCTATCTTCCTTATAATTAACAGTTAATTAAGGGGTATAGAGGAGGCGGAGGGGAGGATAATGGAGGACGTCAGTAAAGATGTGGCCGGGAGGGTGCACCGACCTAATACTGTGTGGGGTTGGGTTACTTGAGTCGCACAACCCGTCAGGCTGGTCAGCTGGCGGTAGAGTGACCACCACCTCTCAGGCGTCTTCATCGTTACCACATTATAAACACAAACTTATTCCTGTTAAATCATTTCCGTGTACCAGACCTTTTACCCTTTTACTTGTTAAAAAAAAAAAGACATGAGAAAACTGCATAGGCATTTACATAAACACTTGAATGTGTCTTTGTTTATAACTGAATCACCAAACCATATTAGGTCCTTTAGTTTAATAAGTTTACTTGTGTAGGCTAATGCTGATTGTGTGTGTGTGTGTATTAGTCATATTTTACCTTCAGGAGGCAGGCCTTCACTCGCCCGCCATTCCTAAATATGATCATGACTTTATATTAATATTGTTTGGTGTGTGTGGTTTCTTATGATTATTAAGAATATAAGTGCTGATCTTAGTCTAATTTAACACAGGGTGCCGAGGCATGTCACCTTGGTAGTGATCCTTAAGATTATGGCGCCTTACTTAGTCTTTTTATTTACCCTGACAGGTTCAAGGCGTGCCTCAAGATGTCCCGCACCGCCGCCGCCGACATGGTAGGCAATGTGTTCTTCAACGTGGTGAAGACCCGCTGCTTCAGGTTCCAGAAGCAGAAGGTTTGCAGGAAGTGGTCGTGGTGGGGTCGCTGCGAGAAGTACGCCATGAAGAACGTGGCCGTCTTGAGGGACAATGTGCCATACTCCACCTGAGCGTCCGGCGACTTCTACACTCCGGCACCACAGTATCTGCTACCGTAGGTACTAAACAAGACCAGCACAAGTTTACGAAAACAAACAGTACCATGCAGATCTATCGGGGGGGTTCACAGCCCCTTGAAGTTCAAAGCTCAACACTGGATTATAGTGTCGCGCAGCTCTAAAGGGAGGTCCACAACCCACACATTTTTCCCAAGGGAACCTGCAACACCAACACGTCGTGAAGGGAGTCTTCAGCCCTAGATGGGTAAGCTAGAAGGTGCACAAGGTTCCCTCAGCTGAAAACCACAGCCCTACATGGTTCTTCCAGAAAGAGCAGCAGTCCCACATGGTCGGCACCACTCCCCAGCGTCCCTAGCTTTGTCCTCGGGAAGGCGACGGTGGCCTAGTCCTATTACCAAAGACGGACGTCATCATCCTTGCTCCACCCGCTGCTGTGGCTCACCCGCTCTGTGCCACAAACCGAAGGTTCACTTGTTTTCCACTTCAGCGCTACCTGACCCATACCAAACACTAGAGACCTTTTGAACAGATTAAAGATTATTCTCTAAACTTCACAACGGTGGAGACTAGATAGCACTGTTGCGACTATTCAGTGTTTTGATTCTATTCCTGCATATATCAGAAAGTAATAAAAAGGTATACAGGTTTCTACATGTGGCAGTGTTATGGTTGCCCTCGGTTTTTATGTGGATAACAATATCATCCTACCAGTAACCCTTGGTGCCTCCACGTGTGAGGCGGAATCCAAGTTAATAAACATCTAGTGAATGTCAGCTCTCCGCCATAGCACCGCCACAGTTAGGAACTGTTTGGGGTAGCGGGAAAAATTTGCACTAAATTTGTTTATAGCACATAACCTTTATACATTTTGTGAGAATTCGGGTTTTCACAGCTCACGTCTGTTCAATGAGAGTACAGTAGGCTATATGGTAACTGCCTGAATGTATTTTAGTACTGTAAAAGCTAGAAGATCCTCGAGCAAAAAAAAAAAAAAATATGATTTTGTTAATGCCATCACTAGTGTTACCAACATTACCTGCAGGTGCTATAGTGTATGACGTGAGGTCAGCAACCACACGTGTATGATAATGATCTGTGGCGGAGTTGACGTGAGCCACTGAGGCAGAAATGGAGGTTTTGCTGTACCAAAGTGTAATCATAAACGCATTATCTCTTTGTCTTCATGTATCGTCTGTGACTCATACACATATTACCACCAGAAAATCAGGCCCATGTTGTCATTAATTCATCAACCACTTGCCATTATTTCATACCATTTCCACATTTGCATCATTTCACTTTTCGTTACCCACCATGCCAATATTATAATCATTTCACTATTCATTCCTATACTGTCACTCCATGCCTCATCTCAAACTAACACATCAACGACTCGACCATATCCTTACATTTATCGTAAGTCTAGACAGATTGTACCATTATCCTGAACCACAACACAACGGGTCAGCATCTCTTTAAAGTTATCTCGGCTAGAAACAAAGTTAGATGCTCACTAGAATATGTCTAGTTGGAGTCAATTTTACCCGTTATTATGTTCACTGATAGAGATGCGAAGTTTAATAGTTTGCTACTGGAATATGTTATTGTCGTGTTCATGTATTTTGGTTCACTATCCCATACATGGCTGTACGGGTTATGTCACAGACCATTACGATACATATCACTATCCAGATTACGGTTAGAATTATGTTTGATATGACTTATCTAACGTTGTACAAGTCATGTTAGATTATCGAGGCACTCATCACGTTAAGATACCATCAGGGTCTGTAACATAGCCAGTGTACAACTATGTGTTTGTAAATACAGTTTTTGTTTCTCGCCTTGTGTTGTAAATACATGAAAATTTAAATTTATTTTTGTGTGCTCAGTGTATCGGCGACATCCACGCTGACAATTTTGTACTGTTATTTGATGTGTGTGGATGAGCTATTTATTTGTCAACTGTGTCCAAGTGAACGTTACTCTCCGGGCGTTTATTAACTCGTGTTAATAAAAGTTCGGATACATTCTTTATATTCTGTAGTGAAGAGTAAAATAGAATTGTATATCGATATTTGTAATTGTGTAGTATTCTGACAATTCTTTAAAGGAATATTTAAAACAGATCTTCTATTAATAGTGGATGTTATCGCCATACGTGACAAAGACATTCCTATGAGTTATTTAAGTTCCGATGGTGGAAAGTATCTATAGATGGCATTTGCCTTGTACAGTATTACTGATTTTTAGAATAAAATATAAAAGACATCACCTATATTTGTTTAACCCCAATTTCTGTATTCTTGACCTCAGGTGTTGATGTTTATTGTGGTTGTTAGAAAAAAAGGTGAGACCAATGATGATGTCTGATGCGCCTAACATCTGCCAAGCCACGACATTAATAAATACAGTTTAGATAACATATTTTGAAAAGCTTAAGACCAGATGAAAATTTTCTTTCACAGTGTATAATGAACTAAACGAATTAATAAAGACTTGTTATGCTCTTATCTATCCAGGAGATGAAACAAATAACAAGAAAGATTATATTGGTGTTCACGATATCCAAATGAACAAAGTGAAGAAGATAACTCGGGTAAGCAAACATGAAGCCTAACCAATGTTGTACAAGCGAAAGGTGCATGGAAAGAAGAATGAAAGAAAGAACGAGAAAAAGAAGGTAAGACCGAAGCTCAAGACATTCAGTATCGGCCATAATGAGTCGGACATTCAATGGTCAAAAAAGAAAAGTTGTAATTCAGGAAGAAAGAGAGATAAACCACTGCAATAACACGCCATAAGCAACTGAATACTGTATGTTATTTATGCCCGCAAGCAATCAATAAAGAAAATCACTACTTTACTCTGCACGTGTTGACCAAGATGCCAACTCACGCCGTCAAGGATCACGTCAAGTTTACCCCCCCTCAGTTTATTTCACCTGATTAAGCATCCTAACGCTACCAGAGGGGTAAGGTAAGTATGGGTTTAATTAACGTTAGAGGTGTTTAATCATGAGGTGATATAAGGAGGGTGGGGGTGTCGAAGAGGTGACTCTAAACTGTCACCATTTTACCCCCAGAATAAAGCAACTCCGTGGGCTTGTTATGGTAAATATAAAGATCAAAATATGAACACTGTACCACCTCGTTTTCGATTCCACAGCCGAAAAGACATAATTTAACACCTATACACACTACACTGACCTATACTCAAATCCCCTCCGGTAGAGCTATTTGTACATAAACAGTAAACACTATACTGTATACGCGACAAAGCACTACATACTTCGTGATATAAATTCATATTATGATTCATCTGAACAAACAGCGCTGTAGTAATCATAGTTAAGTTATAAATTCAAATATGTTAAAAAATAGAATTAATAGAGTCGGGTTGGGGGTAATCCATCATACTGGATATGACGGAAGGGTCTTGAAACTATTTGAGGTTAGCCAGTTGGTTACACACACACATCAACACACTCTACTTGACTTAACCTACACCATTGTTATGTATAAAGTGTGTAGTGTGAATGTTAGACTGAGCCTTTATAAGGGTGTCCAAGAACTGGCCACCCTTATGAAGGTTACTGACTGCGTGAAGCCACACTGGGTTATATATCACGTGAAGATGAGGCACCTCAGCTTATTTCACCCAACGAATAAACACCCTAACCTAACCTAACCTAACCATCCTATTCAACAACTTTTCAGGTTCCAACGACTAAATGGGAATTTCGCTGCTTCAAGTTCGTGTTATTTCACTTGAGGGAGAAAGACATAAGGTGTGAGATGAAGCTTGTCGATGGTGGTAGTGAAGGACAACACGGGGTCAATGCTCTGTCCGCAACCCGGCCCTAATTCGTCTTGTGGAGCATTACATGGAGGAGGCGGCCTGGCTGAGTACGAGGCTGTTGTGTTAATACGGTTCAGAGTCTCCTGTGAGGGTACAGCAGCTGCGTCCTGGCATGCGAGTCCAGCAGGTGTGTTTCTTACCTTGCTAAATCATAAGAATAGAGATCTATAATAATAATCCAATGCACTCGAGTAAGGGAACAACTCATACTTTCTGTGGTACTCTGACCTTTGTTGACATCCGTGAACACATATTGGTCGGCGTGATGATGATGATGATGATGATGATGATAATAATAATAGTAGTAATAAAAAAATAACAATAATATTAACTACCACAACAATAATAATAATAATAAAATAAACGCTGTGCCTCAAAGCCTCTCAATCGATCCTCCAGAACGAAAAGAACAACCAAATCGTCTTGACTGGCGTCACTTTATAAAGAACATCAAAAACATCCACATCTTTAGGGCCTCACGAGTCTCTACCAGTGACATTTGATTCCTGGAACAACAAGACTGGAAGAAACGGGTGAATCTATGGTCCAATGAATACTTAAAGACGCCATCAAGTGCTTCACAAAAACAAACATATCTGGCAGAGTGACTCGTATGGGAAGGAGGGAGCCCCGTCTCTCTCAGCTAGATGTCAACAAACTCTGGGTATTTTTTTTTACATTCCTTTAATAAAGTTTTTCAATTTATTACAGCTCCTAAATTAAAGATTAAAATATTTCATTACATTTCATCTGCCATATATATAAAAATAAATTCAGAATGTCGTAAAAATACAAGAATTACCAAATAAAAGAGAAAGATTAAGACAAAAGAACCACCTCTTATAATATTATCACCACATAAGGAGTTTCTACGCACCTAGACTTAATACAGCACCGAAACTTGTCCACTCACCAACATGAAGCAACCTAACCTAACAAAGACTCGTGAAAGCTGTTACTGGATACATATCTAATCCCACTTCGTAAAGACATAACCACAGTGACACTTCCAACACCCGGGAAAGAATTCATAACTAAATTTGTACTTACAACATCGTATCTGTGTATGTATTCTACAGTCCCCTTCACTAGTGCGTTTACAGGGGCTCGTCAGATTTTGTGCAGTGTGGTAGCGCTGTGTTTTATTACATTCGACAGAAGGAAACTCACAAGAGTAAACTCACTATGGAATCAAGTTAAAACAATATTAAAACAAATATCTCAAAGATAATGATTTGTGAAATGCTTGTATGATGAGCCCCTGTAAACGCACTAGTGAAGGGGACTGTATAGTTTATACTGTATATGTAAAGCCTGAGTCACTGTGTTGAGTCGTTGAGTCACTCACATCCATACAACTCTCTCCCCCTCCCACCAGACTCACCAACCCTGCTCTGGGTGTCCTGATGCCCGAGTCACTGTGTTGAGTCGTTGAGTCACTCACATCCATACAACTCTCTCCCCCTCCCACCAGACTCACCAACCCTCTCTGGGTCCTGATTTACTTAATAACACCCCGTCCTCAGCCTGGTGGACGAGGGAGGTGGGGGATACTGGGAGGAGGAGCAGGAGTAGTTTAAGGAATGGAAGGGAGTGAGGGAGGGAGGGATACTGTGAGGAGGAGGAGGGAGGTAAAGGACATGGGAGGAGGAGGGAGGTACAGGATACTGGGAGGAGGAGAAGGAGGGAGGTGAGGGGTAGTAGGAGAAGGAGGAGTATAAGGACTAGGGAGGGGGGGATATGTATTGTGAGGTCTGGTATTCTCTCTTCGTGATTCTGTCTGCCAATGTCTCCACAAGTTCTCTCTCACTGTTAGGTATCTGTTTCCTCTGAGGTGTACTTATCGATGTCTCCTTGTATCGTCTCTCTCTTGCCTTGTATTTATTGACATTACTCCGGTGTATGTTTCATTCCTCAGATATTGTTTGAGTAGACCTGTTTTTGTCTCTTATTTTAACAGATTTAACCTAATCTATCCCTAACATTACTTAATATAAGACTAATCTAACTTAATCCAAGACTAATCTAACTTAATCCATGACTAATCCAACTTAATCCAAGAATAATCTAACTTGATTTAATCCTAAGTTAACTTAATCTAACCTAACCCAACTTCATCTAATCCTAACCTAACTTAACTTACTCTAAACTTAATTTAACCTAATCTCATGTAATATAAACCTAAATTAATATTCCCAGATGTAACCCTAACCTAAAATAACCATAACCCAATCTAATCCTAACCTACTTTAACCTAATCGAACACTTATTTACCTCAATCTCAAGTGATTTAATCCTGACCTCATTTCTCCAAACGTAACCTTGACCTAATTTATTCAAGTTGTAACGCTGACATAATTTACTCAAGTGTAACCCTAATCAAGCTTAAGCTAAGAAAACCTGAACCTAATCTAACCATTATCTAACTAAACCCAACCTAACCTAACCCAACCTAACCTTACTGTGTCATTGAGAGGAGAAGGGGTGTCTCATGCCTCGGAGTGTGGAGGAGGAGGAGGAGGAGGATGAAGTGTGTGATGGAGGAGGAGAAGGAGAGGGGTGTGGTGGGGTGATGACTATCGTGCTCGCCCTGGCTGCCACTAGAGCACCCTCCCTCCCTCCCTCTTCAGTACCTTTGTTACAACCATCGCTCAGGGGCCCAGATTCTCCAAGAGGTTCGTGCGGTGAACATTTCTCGTAAGTGAAAATGTAAAGAAAAATCTTCCTGGTTGACTTACGATAAAACACAAGAATTACATCTAAGAGAAGAAAAAAAAAAAAACCCAGTGACACTTCCCTTAATATTTCACTTAGCACCAATACAAAAATTTTGGATAGATTTTGTACGTTTATTTTGTCTCATTGGAGGTGAATGATTAGTTCTTGTGTAAGTAGCATCTTTTTTATGCTAATTTTGGATGGTGTGTGTGTGTGCTCGAGTCTACATTAACCAGTTAGGTACATTCTTTCATCTTCAGTTACGAGGAATATTTATCGTGGCGACCTTTAGAGAGAGTGGACCCAGGATCTCGTCTCATGAGCTCCTTGACATTGCCTCCTCCATTCTTCTCCTCCGTCCTCCCTATTGGCGTCAACAAGGCCCTGAAGCCTCTCCAGTGCCCTCCCACAGTCCTCCTCCTCCCGCCCCCACAAGGACAAGTGACACTACACTATTCTTAAGAGGCGCTGAGCTGCAAGCGGCCCCAGACCAGCTCTTAACTCTAGTGTAGGATAAACCCCCTTTTATTCCCCCTCCATCCCCACCCAAGGAAATATATTAACGCATAGTATATAAACAGTACAGAAAAAGAAGGAAATAAGTACAAAACACGGTGCAACAAATAAATAAAATTAACAGTAAGTTGACTCGTCCCTCTACTGTCCAGAAAATAGTTTAGCTCCTCTCCACAAAAAATAAAAAGCTTACGGGAGGAATTCATTATCCCAAGATCGATTTTCTTTAATACTTTTCAAAGTTATCAAGTAAACTAAAATTTTGTTGAGCAGTGTATAATGACCGAGGTAGATGAAACACCTAAACTTAAAGCAACAATAACAACCAAATGAGTAGTCCGTCTTCTACACCTTTTTACTTTTTTTTATCTTATTTAGATACACGAATAACCATGTAAGATGTATTTATGATAGGAAGTTAAATTACTAAAAATTACACTGAAATTACATCGAGACTTTATACCGGGATTAGAAGAAAAAGCTAAATATTTTTTTTTTGCATACCACTCCTTCACAATCCGGATCTAGACACGATGGTTAGAAAATCTCGTGCTGATTGGTCGCCGCGGTGGTGTCAAGATACCAGACGTTGATTGGCGCTCCTGTGGTCTGCAGACGATGGGGGACACAACAACGTTTGAAACTAGCAAAAAAAAAAAAAAGAACAATTGATTTATCTCAATGTGGGAGCACTCAACACCATTCTAGTCCAGGAGCAGCGAGAAATGGGCCACACAAAAACGTTTTGAATATCGTGGCGTTCCCTTTGTGCTTTCTCCTTTCAGTAGCACTTGGTGTCCCGCATTATGTCTTCATTCGCTACTTGTCACGTTTTGTTATTTTGTATAAGTCGCTACGCAGCCTCACTGTAACTCGACTCCACATTGATTTCAAAAGATGAACCACGTTATCAGTTTAAGGATCTAACCTCTTCAATACATGTAGTCAAAGATGATATATATACAGGTATGTAGCAATACGGGGACTATAATTAGTGGAAGTTGATTTACTTAAGAATATAGTAACATACAGTATGTAATACTTAATGTGTGTAGCAATAAGGAAACTATGTGTAAACTTATTGTATTTAGATCTACAGTAATAAAATGTTATGCAGTAGTAAAGTAATACATGTAGCAGTACAGGTATTATGTAGTAACAGTGTATACATCTGTATTAGTATTATAGTCACGAGATAAATCAACATTAAGTTCGGCAGTCAAAAGAAAACAAAGACGAAGTAAAACATGGATAAAAAGATCTTACGTAAAAAAAAAATAGCTAATGATATAAATAAACAGAAGATTTGTCCATCTGATCACAAAATTAATATTGAAACTCTTAATGTATAATAACTATCAGGTTGAATGTAAGATGTACTTATGTAGTGAGTACATATGAATCATAACAGACAACACGATCTTGTTCCGTCAATTAGAATCAATACACATCCTTTTAGTACATTTACCAAGATGTTTTCATTATTCACACCAGTTCTAAATACTGTAATAATAATAATGTTATGTTCATTGTACACAGCCCCCCAAATGCCATAGCTTTTTGGTCACTTGTGTCCAAATTTTTGCGGCGTAGTTCGTAAGTGCCAGAAATATCGCCCGGGACATGCAAGCAAGATATATAACAAACCAGTAAGTTCTCCTTTTCCCTAGATGGAAGGGAGCCGGAAAAAAACTTTGTTTGAGTGAAGTGGTAACTCATGCAGCGTGAAGATTTTTTTCAAAGTTGTGGCTGCGAATCTGGACTTTTCGGTCTTCAAAATACATTGGGACTACGAGGTGTCGTGGCGAGTATATGTATGTAGAGTGCGTCGAGGATGTTAACAGTGGCTCTTTCCATTCTCGAGTTAAGATGTACAGTACATTACATACACAACACTGACAGCTGTTAAGTACTCTCATGCCATGCTGGTGTGAGTAATGGCAGAATATTAATATTTTACACCACATAAAATAAGCGCCATATGCAGAACCTACCCGGCCTCCCCAAACCATTTGGATCATAAGTTGTGAAATTCGTATACGTCTTAGTAGTCAAGCGGGGGAGGGGGGGGGGGGGGGTAATCCCGTGGCTATTCAAAATTCAAAAGCCGAAATCGTAATGTCACCAAACCAATCTCCAGTTTTATAGTGGGCACACAATCACCGGGACGGGTTTGCAAGGATTCAATAATAGCGGCGGGAATATGTGGGGGTGACATTTTGAGACGAAGCCCAGCTATGAATATCTTAGGCAGCGCTGACCCAAGGCAGAGAGCCTTCAACAACAATTCTCCCCCACTTCCCCATCATCCTAAACACTTGTATGTTACTTCAAGGATATAATTCTTTAGGAGCTATACATTTCTAATTAAAATAAAATATACACTATTTGTATATATCATTGTTCATCATCCATGTCAATATAGTGGAAAATACATTCAAAATGACGGGCAAGGCAGAACCAGAGGCGGGGACCAGAGACACGGGTCCCCCGGGAAATTTTGAAACATTACCTCGCTCGTTGAGGCTTTTTCTCATGAATTTTAGAGCCTATGCAAATGAAAAATGAATATTATGAGACTAAAACGAAATTAATCTGATGCTTGACCTACAACAAAATATAAATAAACTTAAAAAGGTTGTGTTTTATCCTATGAAACGTGATAGTTGTAGTTAAAGTCGATAAAGAAACACAGAGAGAGAGAGAGAGAGAGAGAGAGAGAGAGAGAGAGAGAGAGAGAGAGAGAATTGCTTTCCTTCAATTGTACACTAATCTTCAGAACCCTCCTCCCCCACACACAAACGAGGAAAGGTTCACAAACTTCACTGCTCAAAGTGTACAATGACCTGATGTGTTGTCACTGATCACCTCTCTTATTCCACCTGTGTCTCCTACATTCTTCTCTCTTCAATCTTTTCTTTCATTTACTCTCACTCTCACACACTAACTTTCTCTTTCTTCCACTATCATCCACTTTCTCTCTATCTATTTCGGCTTCTTACTTCATTGCCGTCATTATATTTATCTCTCTCTTCTCTTCCTTCTGTCTGTCTTTATCCATCCCTCCCCGCTCTCTCTTCTGTCTTTCTGTCTCTTTATCCACCCCCTTATCTCTCTCTCTTCCCTTTCTTCTTTCTTTTATCTTTCTGTCCCTTTATACACACCTCTCCTCTCTCACTCCCACCCACCAAGTCTCCATCACCAGTATAATTCAGTGTCTTAAATATCACTTTCCTCCTCCTCTTCTTCCTTCTTCCTCCTCCTCTTCTTCTGCACTATCATTAGAATACATCTTGGGCCAGAACACTCGCTTATCATTCCACAATTCCTACACTGTGTATTGACAGGAGGAAGAACTAACCAAAATCTCATTGAGAATTGCATGGAAATTAAAGGAATCACCTGAAGATTGGTCCCCCTAGTACATTTCACCTGAAGATTGGTCCCCCTAGCTTAATTCACATTAACAACCCTATATAACGCTAATTTCCTATGTTAACCTAATCTAACCTTACCTAACCCAACACCCTAAGGTAAGTATCAGGGTGGTTAATCTTCAGGTGAAAGAAGTTAGGGGCCATTCTTCAGATGAATCAAGTTAAATTTTCAAGATAAAACCTAATTTATGTTACTTAAGCTTGACAAAGATAACAATAACAGTTCCAGTCAATGAAATGGGAATGGAACGGGAATGGAGGAGGATAACCACCACTCCTAGCAACACAACGCTAATAGTAACTAAGAGGCGACTCAAGTACAAAGTATGATAACTGCCACTTACGGTGAAAATAAAAAAAATAATTATCACAAAGACAAATAATGATAATGCAGGTTTAATTAGTGATGAAGCTCAAAGCATGATAACCGCCACTCAGGATAACACAAACGAGTAATCACAAAGATATACGAAAAAATTACAACTTTGATTTAGAATATGTAGGTAACGATAAATGCTGACCTAATAATGCATTTTAACAAATCGGGTCATTAAGCGTGTATCTGTGATAATAAATACACAAGTCATCAATTTATAACAGAGGGATACACTTATGTGATAAATGTTATGTTGGATGTTGCAGTGTGTAAATGCGCTTCAATAGCTACCGTATGTGTGTGAGTCTTTTAGATTAGTAGACCGAGGACCCACCAGCATAACCCCTATCTTGGAGGAGGCACCGAGGGGGTCGTGCTTGTGTTGGTTATCGCTGCTACTCTTGGTCGGTGATAGTGTGGTCATTGTTTACAGGTATTTTGCTTCTAATATACAGGTATTAGATAGCATGATTGCCAACTTAATCCTTTTCACGCGCGCACAGCGTATACATGCATTATACACACACAAGCATAGATTACCACCCAACACACACACAGCAGATCACAAGGAGGAAGAAACAAATAAAAATAACCCATTGAGAAATACAAAACATTCATTTCTCAGGACAGTGTTTCCTTAAAATGAAGGAACTGTAGCCTGAATATACTGCATTTTTTTTTAGTTTGTTTTACAATCTATAGTACAAAAATAAAACTGGATACATAGCTAAGAAACGAAAACAAACTGTAATGATGAGAAATAATTTAAAATTGTTTTCAACAGTCTTTCATACTAAACTGAATTCAGAGGAAAGGTAAGTTTCTCTCTACGTCACAGGAATATAAGTGGTTTGCCAAAATGAATGAATACATAAACTAATAAATAATTATTCATGTGAGCTTTAAGAATTGTTACACGACTAGTCTACTGAACGTAAATTCATAATACAGTTTATGATATAAATTCGCAGAGACCCAACACATATAGGGTGGGGCAACCGATCTGGTAATAATGTAAATGATGACGAGGAGTAGGAGGGGGTTGAGGGAGACAGGGTTTAAGTGACAGGTATCGTGTGTTTGGAAGCGAGGTTTCTATACACTATTACCAGATCTTCTGCCCAACCCTATATACTACTTGAGTCTCTGTGAACTTATATTTGGCCGACTGTACATATAATAAACAAGAAAAGCTGAAAAATAATTATCCTCTAAAAGAAAATGTAAAACCATAAGGGGAATTAACCTTAGAAATTAATACTGGGAACTCAGAATTACTTTGCAAGTAATAAAATAATAAGAGAAATGAACAATGCATTAGTTTAAGGATGAATTTATACTAATTTGTCATTCAACGAAATTTCTCCATCTTAGTGTGTCACATCTTCAGTAAACGATAATTAAGACATTCTATACGATTTGCTTTTGTATGTTTATTATCGTCTCTCTTCACGTGTGTCCAGTATTTCTTAATCCTACTTCATCAACATTAACTCATTCTCTTCTTATCGTTCTAGTTTCCTTATCTTCTACGGTTTGATATTCTTTACACAGATATACTTCCCCGTTCATTTGTGGTCAATAGGCTTCGGAGGCGAGTTCGTTCGTTCGTTTCTTCTACTTCCCTGTTCTTTGTCGCTAACTACTAGTGATCTCAATATTCACCTTTCTATTTCACTTCTTCACAGTATGCCCTCGAAGATGTCCAATGGAACACTCAACATTCTGCAACCCAAAAACTGAGTAACTCTAAGAGTGTTTGTATGCACACTCTCTAGACCAGGGTTTTTTAACCTAGGGTCCATGGATGGGCTTCAGGGGGTCCGTGAAGGTCAGATAAAAATTTAACAGTTATATTCACTATATTTTTATATTAAGTTGTTCAATTTTTGTCAATACCTGGTATATACCAGATGTTATGTATGTAATTTTGATTACTGAAGAAAACCAGTAAATCTGTAGGGTGGCATGGGATGCTACTGCACACGGTCAGGTAACATACAATCGTCATCGTCGTCAGGTTTTGACTTCTAGAATATTTACTTTATTCATACTTTGTGTATGTCATACACTGTATGAGTCAATGAATTTTCAATAACATAAAGTATATTCATTGCATGCAAAGTTGTGTTTATGTGCTTATGTGCATTTTTCTAGGGAGGGGGTCCATAGCTTTCACCAGCTTCTCAAAGGGGTCCGTGACTCATAAAAGGTTAAGAACCACTGATCTAGAGAGTAACACGAAGCTAGGACAAAAAATATATATACTGGACAAAGACTTAAATACCGGATAAATCCACAAAGCACAGGATAATAGCGTAAATACTGAGAGAGAGAGAGAGAGAGAGAGAGAGAGAGAGAGAGAGAGAGAGAGAGAGAGAGAGAGAGAGAGAGAGAGAGAGCACAACACCTCAACCAGAAGCCAATACAAATAATACGTAAACAAAATCATCACTACTTAAAACACCGGTATTTTAAACCCACAATAAAACCCTCCCCTTAAACCAACATATAAAACATCACGAAAAAGAAGTCAGACAAGATCGATTTATTTGTTTCTCTTTCCCAAACAAACGTCTTTTAAGAGTTAATATACTGTAATTGTAAGGTTACCCGACCGGATTATCTTGGTAGATGTGAGTCTTATTAATGTTCTTATTCGCTGACTTATACTTGGCAATAAGAGTATAACATTTTGCAATAATTAATGGTGGATTTATGAGCAAGCAATAAAAGGCTACTGTATATATGTATGTATGTGTGTGTGTGTGTGTGTGTGTGTGTGTGTGTGTGTGTGTGTGTGAACAAGAGAGTCTCCTTGCCACTTACCTTTGGCTGGGTTTCTTCAGGATGCCGCGTACTTGGGGGACCTGTGTAGGCTCTCCATCATGTGGCTGAAAACGTGAACCAAACTTAACACCAGTTCTCTAAAATAAACCTTCTCACTACAGCACAGACACAACCGAAACAAGGTTGTGCCTGAACAAGATTTTGGAAGCTATATTAAGGATTAAGACATTCGACTCTTTTGTTTTTATTTCCCCAAGTTAACGTTACATCAATAACTTCCAATGGCACAGACATTTGACTTGTGGTATTGAGTTTCTTTTTTCCATTTAAAGATTGGATTAGATTTCCATAAAATTACTATTATATTGCTAGTTTACATAGTCCTCTCAGATAAGACAAGGGCATTTGACTCCTTGAATACAATGAGTTAATCCCTTGCATATGATACCTTGACACTTTGAACGAGATGACCTAATTATCCGAGTACAATATTATACACAGGGGGTTAAAGTCACCATACTCAAGAAGTTTAGTATCGCTCATCTCATCAACGATTCATTACAAAAGATAGAATCATTGACTGGGAGCTGCACTCGTGTTCAAACATTAAGGATGAAACATGTAAAGATGAAAAAGTGGTGAGCTTACTTGGGAGGTGGTGGCATGAAGTGGGTGTGTTGATGGTGCTGCTCGCGTACCTCCAGTTGGTCCAAGAATACCTGGCAGGTTGATATTTATATTCTGCTGAATGCCGCCCATACTAGTGACGCCCACGCCCACGGCTGGGCCTTGATTCCCACCGCCATAAGTAATGTGGAGGCCGCCTTGGGTGCTGCCAGTTGGTACAGGATATTCGACAGTAGACCCAGTCTGGGGGTCGTTGCGGAGCTGCTGGCCCTTTTGGTAGAGGGACTCCAGCGACAGCTTCTCCTGTTGGCGGCACCACTGGAACATCTTCAGGTCTTGCCAGTCGTCCTCGCTGTTATTTATTTCTCTGGTAGTTGGTAAGCCTTCAACACTACCTTGGATATTCTGAGGTGTCGATAGAGAGATGTTACTTAGCTTGCAGCGGGACCTGCCACGCTGTGACTCCCTCCACTCCTTTGTCAAATGAGAGAAAGGATCACCTGTCTTTTTTTGCTTAGCTTTGTTCCATTGCCCAGAGGTAGATGGTAAGGGTTTTATTCCCACTACAGGTTTTACGTGTTGCAGCGAGCTGGTGAGGTAACTACCGCAACCTTGTGGCTGTTGGTTTGTTGATAATGTAGATGGGTTTATTTGACTATGGCCATGTAATGTATTCCAACCTTGGTTGACAGAATCACCAGGGATTTGTTGAGAGTAATCAAGTCTTTCATAATGTGCTGGTCCCATCTGATTGTCCAAACTGCTTTGATACCTATCATTTGCAGAACTAGTCTGAGATGGGTGTAAGTTTTGATACAGAACATCATTCTCTGCTGCTTGTTGTGGGTGCGACGAGTTCAGCATCGCCTGACTATTCTCAGGCTGCTGAAAAGTAGCCATAGTAGTAGAGGGCATGGATGTGACTGTCCTTGGCGGATTATGTGTTTGGTAGACTGGTGGTCTCTGAACATGGCTAGGGAGCAGTGGTGGTGGTGGTACTTGGTGTTTTGGCTCGGCCAATTGGTATTCCATATGGTCCTCCGTCTGCAGACTCTCATTGCTAAATGCATTTGAGGCCACCGGGTACTGATTATTAAGTACACCTCGCGGAGGATGACTGTGATTATTAATTTTATCTTGGAAGGTTTGATTGTTCAGTGTACTTAGGGAATGAACTGGTCTTATAATCGGAGTGCTCTGTATACCCGATGGCTGTAGAGTTCTTTGATAAGTTTGTATACTTTGCGGCCCTAATGGCATTTGAGCATATGCCGGCCAGGGCCAGGCACCTTGATCTGTCTGTCTGATTGAAGGTCGCACTGGTCTCTGGCTCTGACCTAACGGCTCTTGGACCTGACCGACTTGTACATCTTGTGTGTTTTGCATCTGACTGGCATGCAAATATAGGGGCCGCAGAAGCCTTTGATTCTGATTGATCTGTGGTGCTGGAAGTCGTAAGGGCATTTGATTCTGATTAGCCAGTGGTGCTGGAAGCCGTATGGGTCGTTGATTCTGATTGGTCTGTGGTGCTGGAGGTCGTAAGGGCCTTTGATTCTGATTTGCCTGTGGTCCTGGAGGCCGCAAGGGTCGTTGATTCTGATTGGTTTGTGGTCCTGGAGGACGCAGGTGCCTTTGAGTCTGATTGACCAGTGGTGCCATAGGTCGTATAGGCCTTTGATTCTGATTGGTCTGTGGTGCTGGAGGTCGTAAGGGACTTTGCTTCTGATTGGTTAGTTGTGCTGGAGGCCGCAAAGGCTTTTGATTCTGATTAGTGTGTGGTGCTGGAGGCCGCAAAGGCCTTTGATTCCGATTGACCTGTGGTACCATAGGTTGTATAGGCCTTTGATTCCGATTGACTTGTGGTGCCATAGGTTGTATAGGCCTTTGATTCTGATTGGTTTGTCGTGTTGGCGGTAGTATGTGCCTTTGAGTCTGATTGGCCCGTGATCCTGAAGGCTGGCTGCAGTTTTTGTTTCCACCAGAGGACTGTATAGGTCTTTGGGTCTGAAAACTGTGTGTGTTTGCTGGACAAGGCAGCCTTTGCATTGCTGAGGCACCTTTTAGCATTGCAGAACTTTGTGCCTCTTGTTCAAAGTTAGACACTGTTGCATTTTGCTGCCTTAACTGCTGGTCGCCACGGTTACTGGAACACTGTTGTCGAAACTGATAGTTTTCCCAAGAAGTCTCCGTAACACACTGTGACGACTGGTCTAGGTCCTCTACACCCAGAGGCTCAGTGAAAGCATCGTCGTAGTTCTCGGCCGCAGCTTCGTATCCCCATGCGGAATTTTCCTTGCCTATTGCCGTCGTGAAGATCTCCATATCAGGAAAAACATCTTGGTAGTTATTTTCCTGAAACTCTCCGGCGTTCTTAAATTCTTTCAACACATCCTCGTTGATCAAGTCATCTTGCTGGGGCTGGTAATCACTGAACATGGGTTGAGTGACGTACCTGTTTCGAGTGTGGGTTTCGTTTGTGTTAGTAATGGGTTGGAGTACATTGCGGGCAGCAGTCAACGTTGTGGAAGGCTTGGCAGGATGTGGTGCAGGCAGAAGGCGAGGATGTGGTGTATATTTGAACTTTGAGAGACATGTTGTTCCGCCGCTCTCAGTCATCTAATGAAAGAAAACACATTTCAGAAAAAAGTGCAAATATATCTTCTTGATAATAGACGAGTATTAGTGACATAGATTCTACCATAGACAATGTTTTGTCATAAAAATGTAGCCATCACTGAATCGTAATAACTCCTAACCCCAAAATCCAACAAAAGAAAATTAATATACGACCTATGCAACATGACAAACACAGGAGAGATTAGTGTGGGTGTGTGAGCCATGGGAGAGGGTAGCTTACCTTGATCTTCTTAACGGGTGTCTCGGGTAGCTGACTAGCTTTCTTGCGGATCTCCTTCACAGCCACTGATAATCCTAGGCTGCTGCTGCTGCTCTCACCCCGCGCACTCACACCAACCTACCAGCGGAAGTAACTGTGATAAACGGAAGCATAAATACTCTACAGGTGACATAGACATAATCATAGCTTAATACAGTATATCACTCTTGTTAATCCAGTCATCAGAGGGACAGATGAACAAACAAAACACCATTCACTCTTGCTACTGTGTAAGACCTTGATCAAGGTCCTTAGTGTGTCACATTCCTGAAAAAAAGGGAACAACTACGAGTGTAAATGCGAGCGCTCTTGAACATGTAGCAAGGTGCAATTTTCCTCTTTAAATGGAAATATTGTATAGTGGAAACAAAACGTAATGTAACGCGAGCAATATTTCAACTATCGTACACGGATTTTATTTAACTCAACATAAATGATCATACAATAAAATTGAACGATTGATCAAGCTGCACAAATGTTCCGCCATCAGGGTCATGTTTTGCTGATATATATATATATATATATATATATATATATATATATATATATATATATATATATATGTGCAAGTAAATCACTGTAGGCGAGTGATCCAGGTATATGCTGATAACCACAAGGAAAGAAGAAAACACGTGTTTTCTTCTTTCCTTGTGGTTATCAGCATATATATATATATATATATATATATATATATATATATATATATATATATATATATTATTATTTTTTTTTTTTATTAACACGGTAAGAAAAACAACCCATGATCAACCCTCGATAGACCCGCCATGGCCTCCCTCACCCACCTGACAGCACAGATCACGCTCGTTTAACTCTTGACTGTTTTCGGCCGCAACTTCATCCTCGACAACTTCATTCTTGCCTTGAGGAACTAATACACTCAGATGGGGCTGGAACACAAAAACTTTCTGCCCACGCCATTTATTTTTCACGTTCGTCTCCGTCAACCCCCCCCTCCCCTTAAAAACACACACAAGAAAACATTGCTAACTTTTTATCATTGTGATGAGGATGATTAAGACAAAGTGGACCGTGATGTAAGTCCTAATATAAGATTATGTAACTGTAGGGAGGAATTCGGCGTCAGTTAACAAGTCCGCCCAGCAATTCTACTTTGTGATGTAACGCTCCCTTAGCCTAGCAGAGCCATCTGTATTCAACACCGTGAGGACACACCCCAAGGACTGCATAAGGCATAAAACAAAACTACTTCTGTTTTCCCAATGAGGAGACCTTGTGATAGCATGACATTATTACTACGCCCATCACACTTATGAGCTGTATAACCAGAGTTCTGTACTATTTATACTTTTCATTGTTGGCTACTAGTGTGTGTACTAATGTAGAAAATGCGTTTCAGGACCATAGTTGTAATACCGCAGTTATACATTACAGCCAACATAATTCTTATCCGCAATTACAGCCCTAACTGTGTAAGGTTTCTAATTAACCACAGCTAAGGGGTTGTTAATCTGCTACCATTGCAACTAAAACATTGATCAATTACTAACTCCCAGAGGTGAGAATTTGCTCAAGCTTGCAAATCACAGCGCCAGATTAGGACTATTTCCAATTATATGACTGGCTATAATTACTACCACACTTAATTGTTAGTCTGTAACCACTACCACAAGAGCTAAAAGGTTTCTAATTTATTAATACAGTACCAACCCCAGCTAACACGGTACTCGGTTATAACTACAGTATTACTAGTATAGCTGAATCATTTCTCCTCTAAAACTACAGCATTGAACACAACTTCGAAATACCTACCGCAGCTAAATTGTTTCTCATCAACAACGACTACCTCAGCTGATGTAATCGTTGTAGGTAAATGTTTTAGCTAATATATTACTAATCATTACATACTACAGCTAATAATTATTCCTAATCCACCAATCACTTTAAGGACGATTAAATAATTCTCCAACATGAAACACACACACACACACACACATTGTTTATCTACCTTGCAGCACTTGTGGGCGCAGGTGTGCTTGTCTCCGCAGGTATGATAGCAGGCACGTCTACCCCCCTCACTGCTGTGTCCGTCGCCAACCTCACACTCGTCGTCTGCATCGATAATAAGTGTGAGAGGAACAGGTGACAGTCAGTAGGTGTGAGAGGAACAGGTGACAGTCAGTAGGTGTGAGAGGAACAGGTGACAGTCAGTAGGTGTGAGAGGAACAAGTGACAGTCAGTAGGTGTGAGAGGAACAGGTGACAGTCAGTAGGTGTGAGAGGAACAGGAGACAGTCAGTAGGTGTGAGAGAAACAGGTGACAGTCAGTAGGTGTGAGAGAAACAGGTGACAGTCAGTGGGTGTTAGAGAGGACAGTTAACAGTCGGTAAGTGGAAGGGTAAAAGTACCAGCCAGTACAGTATATGGAAGAATAAATGTGTGGACTATTTTCTGTTAGTTTGTGTAGAGAAAAATAAAGTGACTCTTTTATAGTAAACAAAAATGAAGAAAAATTATATCATAGTTAATAGAAAGTTAAAATACGCCAAAACTGAAGGTACAATCCGTATATTAAAAGATAAGAAAATGAACTATAAAAACATTGAAAGATTTTCACTGTTACTCTCAATACTGTATACACAAGTTTAAGGCCTGGGCCAGCGGATTCTATAGTCAACCTTTCAACAATGGGATACGCGAGGCTCCTACACCAACACAGAAGGGAGAGCTAAGTGCCCCGCAGCACATCCTTTAGTACACGAAGGGGTAAAAGCCTGGACCACATAAGTTGATTATTCATAAATACCATTAATAAATAACTCTACCTACTTACCACAACGTATAAAGGAGAGACAAACATATAACGCTCAACATTACCGATCTTTAACAAAAGAATCCAGTACACATATATAAGAAACAAGACGATAACATCCGCAATACACATCACATACACTTTGAAATACCAAACTTCCTCAGAGCCAGATTAAGGTAACCAAGATGTCTGATTTAATATTTATATATTTTACGGATTCAAAATACACCACAGAAAATGTATATATTCTCTTTCTAGCGTTCAGTGTTTTGACCTTCAAGATCAGATTAATATTACATTTCCCCGCCAAGTTTATCTTAATATTGTACATACGACTAGTACGAGTAGATACGTTGGATGGTCAGTTGGCGTGTGTTGTTCCATGTTCACAGCGTCTCTTGGCACTTATACAGTAATCATTTAAGGTACTAGGTTAGGTTAGGTTAGGTACAAGGACTCCTCTATCAATCAAGATGAGAGAGACGTACAGTAGTGAACCTTAAACCCCTGGCCACTAAAACAAAACCCTTAAAGCGATAACATTAAAAACACGGGAAGAAGATTTATTACACTGCTGTAAAAGCCTCAGGAAGAAAAAGCTACACAAGCCATGGAACTTAAATGGAGCAAAAACAATGCAAAAAACCGAAGCAATTACGCGGTAGAGGGAGGAAGTGGCTAGGTTGTCGTACACACCGGTTGGGAGAGGTTAAGCAAAGAAACCTAGGAAAATATCGTACGGGACTAAATTTTACTCTTATGTCAATCAGCATGAAACTAATAAACATGTATAGTTTGATTATTACTATAACACAAAATCCATTGTTTAATAACGAAGATATGCATAAGAATATTTAATTTTTAAGTCTTGTTGCGCTCTTATTTGTGTACTTCGTGCAATACATCTTTAAGTCGCAGAATTTATATAACGCTTTCATTCATATTCTTAAGACTCTCCGTAAGTTTAAGGAGACCAACACAAGCTTTACTCCAGTCACATGGAATAATTAGCCAATCAGAGCAAATAGGTTAGATCAAACACTGGAGTTCTGTTTGATCTAACCTGTTCATCAGTACATAATAATGTACCTTACCTTAAATTAAATGTATAAATTGTACCTTTTCCTAATGCTCTAATATATTTGTCCATTGGCTGTCCTCAGGTTTTGGTACTTTTTTTTTTTTACTCAAAGCTGACATTCATTTCTCTTGCAAATTAGCGTAAAAAAAAAAAACATTATTTTCAACAAAAACTGCTAATTTGCACACAAATGGAGGTCAATTTGGAGTAAAACACCCCCCAAAAAATATAAATCTATTCTCCTACTAAAGAAATCAACCAACTTACCTTACCTAACCTACACTTTCCAGGTACTTCAAATGTTCCTAGATACCAATTCATGTCAAATATTATATTCATAAACAAGGAAATGTAGAATTATAATCGAATGCGGTAAATATCAGATCCCATGTGGTCTAGTGGCTAGGATACCTGGCTTTCACCCAGGAGGCCCGGGTTCGATTCCCGGCATGGGAATAAATTTTCTTCTAAAAAGATGTTTGGTAAATACAAAACGTTTATGCAATCTTAGCATGTTAATAACAACTTCAATTACTAAAGCATATGTTCATGTAGGTCGTTTGAGATAATGTACTTATAAAACCATGTTATATGCCTTATGATACAATTATAGTTATCTTCTCAGTACAATCAACACTACCACTTATTTCTATATCTCGTCAAAAATTTTACGATAAAAAAAAAAATTAAAGGATGATTGATTGTTTTGTGCATTTACTTTCCCTTTGAAAATGACTTGCCCCGAGTGGGGATCGAACTCACGACCTTGAGATTATGAGACTCACGCGCTGCCTACTGCGCCATCGAGGCTTATTGACATTGAAATTTTCACTTTATCTATAATTTTATAGCAGGACTCGTGAACACTACGATCTGATGGAGGTGGTTAAAGTGGAGATATTGATGGCCAATATCATTAGAATGAGATTAATTAGTGATAATAAGCTTTCAAAGGCTTTCTTATGCTACCCTTAATTGACTCGACCTGCTATTTACCTGTTTGTATTTATGCACTGTTCATGTACAGTACTGTACTGTACTAGCTGAACTAAGTGAACCTTTATAACGATTGTACTGAATAAATATCCATTTGGGACAGAATCGTACAACAAACACAACTTTTAAATCTTAAAAAAAATCGTCTGTTTTATGAATTTATTTTCCATCCTGCATTTTTTTTATTTATTATTAATTTAAGTTTTTTTTTACCGGGATTAGCCCACCCGGGCACAGGTCACTAACCCGAATCGGGACCTGGGGGCGAAAATGTAATAATAATAATAATAATAATAATAATAATAATAATAATAATAATAATAATAATAATAATAATAATAATAATAATAATAATAAAGAAATACAAAATGAAAAAGATCAAGAGTGAGAAACGATATATGTATGTTGTGTTGTCAACGGTAAGAGAAACAATTGAGACCTGCAATTGTGTGTAAATGAGGCAGAAAGTCAGATCAGCAACCTGGGTCTTGGTCACAATTTTCGTTATGCCATATGGCAGCAGGGTCTACCATTAGACAATACATTATGCTTCCAATATCTTCCCAGGCGGTAGTACCTCCCTGTTTGGTAGCTGCCTACTACCTATTAGATGATTTGATAAGGTAGTTGGTCGTTTAGTTAAGTTAAATCGCAAAAAAAAAACAGACGATAGACCAGTGGGATATAAACTTTTAACAACTACATAATTTGAACACTGTAAATAACTATACCATCTTACATCGATAACTTACACCATTTGCGAGTATTCTGTTGTCTGTTGATCAAAAACTTAGTTCTACACAATATTAATGATTAAATATTTTGAAGATATGAAGCGAATGATGGAGCGAGACACGTACCATTGGGGTGGTGTGAGGCAGAAGTAACAGGGGCAGCTGGGAGGATGGAGACAGCTGGACGTGGGAGGTAACGGGGGGTGTAACAACTCTGCACGTCCAGGCCAGCTGATCAATGTCAACAAACATGCGGAGAGTTAATGACCCTTCTCGTTCTGCTTCCATGTAAATTTTCACCTTTTTTCTCCTTTACTTATCAAATTCTTTACATATTTATCAAATTATCAACTCAATTTTGATACAGCACATATATGTAATAAAACGAAGAGCTATTTCATTATTGATGCAGAAGACCTTATTAAGTAACAAATACCAATAATGAGTTGAGGTAGTGGTGAAGTAAACACAAGTACAGTACTGGGTTTAAAAAGATGATAATGCTTACATGTACTGGACTTTGAATGTCAATGCAAGTACTGAATTGAATTGAATTGAAACAGTTAGCCAGAAAAACACAGAGTGGATAATAATAACAATATTAACATGGCTGAGCCAGTTGAGAACCTGAGCTCTCTTTTAGGCACCTGATATATACTAAACATTTATCTCAAGGAAGTATTATGTAACATTTAGTATCATCTGGAATAGTACAATAGCATGGTGGTAATAAGAACATCTCATAATGTTACCACAGTTATCACTTCAATATTTATTTATTTTATTCTATTTTTTTTTTTTTGTACTGGATAATGGAAATAAGTACTGGGGTTTAGGTAGTATAATACTGGGTTATTGTACTGGATAGCGAAAACAAGTACAGACTGGGGTTAAGGTAGTGCTATAGGTTTTGATAAGTAAGTGGTCACAGAATCGTAAGACACAAGAGAGAGGAACTATAGTTTGCCTCACCCCAGGTTTCGGAGATGAAATTAATGGCCAGTTCATCCCCCGCCTGGGCTCTGGACACCTTCACTAACCGCGTCGCTGTCCCTGTCACCATCAGTCCTGTGTCTCTGTATAAACAACATTCACGTTCAATTGGTCATTAATGATAAACCTAATTCTGAGTATTACCAGGATGATAGATCAATTTATATATAAGAAAACCTTAATTTACCATTATTAATACTGCCACACTTTTTGCAGTCTTAATATTTACAGTCAGCCATCATAGCCACTTAAGAAATATGTCCAAACACTGACTTTAAATTACAGTTATTGTCCTTTATAATGGATGAATATGGGGAAAAGTTATAAGGCTTTCTTTGTTGACAGAAATATGATATACCTGTACTGTACACCATGAGCAGTTACCTTTAAAAATCATAATTTCTGCCCTAAAACAAACAAATAAAATAAAATCACCGATAAGATGGGTTAAACAAACCAGCTCCTTTCCGCCCTTCTAACAATATATTTTTTTTTGTCACTTTCTCCCTCCTTCACTTCTTCCTCAAGGCCAACTCTCCCTCACCTCACCTCACCTCGCCTCTTAGGAGTACTAGTAGTTGTTGTGTTGGTTATGGTGGTAGTGATATCATTATTGGCATTATCATCTTGTAGTAGTAGTAGCATTAGTAGAAGAAGTTGTGGTCGCAATAATAGTGGTAGCAGTAATAGTAGTAGTTGCAATAAGTAGTAAATAATGGTAGTAGCATTAGTTGTAGTATTTATAGAAGGAATATAATCAACGTCGTATTATTCTTGTCCATTTCACCATCGTTTACACAGCCTTGGTAATCCACCCCATCCAACCAATCACAAAAATAGATAAACCAAAACCATGTGTATTGTCTTGACTAACGTGAGGCGTTGGTTGTAGACGAGGTTGTTGTCAGCGTCGCCGAGGATGAGTCTGCAGGAGTGGTGTTTGGGGGTGGTCGCACCGCCTCTCCCACTCATCAACTCCTGGTAATTGGCCACGCGCACCGTCACCCGTACCTCGCTATGTTCAACACTCACCTTCAGGAAAGTAATTTAGTTTTATATACTTTGTTCTTGATACGAAAAAAGCACAACCATATAAACGCACATATTAAGTAAAATTATACACATAGAACATATTCGTAAACACATACTATACACAAATTCATAAATACACAAACAAATATCCTCATAAACAAACGCAAGTATCCACAGTCAAATGAGAGTATACAAACTCAAATATAAAACACACACACAGACCTGGTTCAGCTGTTGGAGAGTGAGCTCGTAGCGGGGCAGTCTCACCGCCTGGTCACGGATGCGGTTACCGAAGGGCGGCTGTCTGTTGAGGATCTGACGGAGGAGGTCCAGTTGTAAATTGAAATGTCACCTTTGATGGAACCCATCACTAAAGTATTGTTATTAATATTATTGCTATTTTTGTAATTAATCGAGATAGGTTTTTAACAGGTTATAATGGAACCCAAACAAACAGTAGGCAAGTTACCAGCTCGATGTCCCTGGGTGAACAGGCTTCAAGGGCGCTGAAGGAGGTGATCTTGGACCGCACGAAGGAAGCGCTGAGGGCTGGGCCGATCCTCTCTAGCTGGCGGGTGACGTATCTGCTGTTCTCCCACAGGCGGCTGGAGAAACACTTACACAG
The DNA here is from genome assembly GCA_958450375.1 of Homarus gammarus. NCBI lineage: Eukaryota > Metazoa > Arthropoda > Malacostraca > Decapoda > Nephropidae > Homarus > Homarus gammarus. The sequence continues at coordinate 405,729 of CAUDMG010003463.1, forward strand.
AAGGGTCGTGTTCAGCTGCAGTTCGTAATCTTTCCGTGTCGCCCCGTACTCCGCCAGGCCTGTACACACCAACAAATTGATTTGTTGTATATCAAAAAGTTTAACGAAACTAACCCATCGTCTGCTATACTACGTTCTCAGTACAGTGTGTGTGTGTGTGTGTGTGTGTGTGTGTAGGCGAATAAGGCGTTTATAAACTTCGCGTATGCAATATAACCAATCTTATGGAGGTCTTTTCATCATGACGGGGAAGGGAAAGGAACGGAGGAGCACTAAAATCTATAACAAGAGCTCGTCTAATCTGTCCCCACACTCTTAATATTATCACCTGGATGAAACCCAACGTCACCTCAGCTATACGAGTTATGTGGTGTATCATTACCTTACTCTGGCGAACCTCATCTGTGTCCTGTTACTTCTTTCTCCTCCAGTCACACCACTCAGCCCTCTCCCTCCTCCTCCAGCCACACCACTCGGCCCACTCTCAGCCACACAGCCACAGCTCTCAGTCCTCTCCTTCCACCATCCATCCCCCCTCTCTAATAACATGCAACACAAGCCTTCACGAGTCATTTATACAGGTCTCGCCATATCTATCTAAAGTCACATAACTATGAGTTTTTTAATATATAATACAAAATCTCCATTCACACACACACACACACACACACACACACACACACACATTTGGCTTGTCGGAAAATATATTAATTACTTGTACATAAAAAAACTAAACAAAACCCTCTCCTGACATAAAACCAACAGAGGTTAACCTAACTAGATTGTTGGTTGTAGCACTTGTGAGTACTCCCCCCCCCCCATTATAATTTTCATATATCTTCCTTTTTCACAACTCAGTGACCCTGAGTTTTTACTGTTCCTTAATCGGTATCAATATTCCCACGATGATGATGCTAGTGTCATTCCCTTAGATGTGCTAGATCGTATGTGTTACACCCCATTTACCCATGGTGTCGACACAATATTCCCCCATATCGATCCTGATGCCTTTCAACAAAACTCACGGTGTTACACCAATCCAAACTGTAACTATTACTTTCCTGACTCTCCCGAGTTTAGTTCTAGTCTCCTACTATCTCATTCCTTCTCCTTGAGAAATAGAGTAACTCAAGCAGTTAGAAATGCCAGACGTAGCTATTATACAAATAAGCTCCAGTCAGCATCAGGCGACGGTAAGAAAACCTGGAATGTCATAAATTCTATTCAGAACAGGAACACTCAGCCTTCGGCCCCCGACTCAGCTTTTATGATAAATGATTCAGTTGTACCGGAACCCTCCCTCATTGCCAACCACTTCAATGAATATTTTATTAATGTTGGCAAAAATCTTGCAGAGAGCATCCCTGATTACCATGAGGAATTTAGAGCCTACCTGCAAAACAGACAGCAAAATGAGCTGTTCTTATCCCCTGTCACAGCAGATGAATTACTGGCCATCATAAAAATGTCCAAAGATGTAGCAGAAGACGAAGACAATATACCAATGAGCATCAATAAGAAAGTAGCCCACTTATTACTATCTCCTACAAATTTGTAACTCCTCCTTCACTAGAGGTGTCTTTCCGGAAAAACTGAAAATTGCTAAAGTTCACCCAGCATAAAAAAAATCTGGGGACAAAGGTCTCCTCAAGAACTACCGCCCCATATCAGTCCTCCCAGCCATGAGTAAGATATTGGAAAAGCTATCATGTAATAGACTAAAATCCTTCTGCAATGCCAATAACATCTTTACAGACTCCCAGTTTGGATTTAGAGCTGGAAGGTCGATGAGAGTGCTCTGCTATCTTTTACTAATGACATCTTAAATTCCTTTGATGACACTCAGTTCACAGTCGATATATTCTTGGACCTCTCTAAAGCCTTCAATACTGTCAACCATACCATCCTCCTTTCAAAGCTTGAACATTACAGCGTTAAGGGCCTGTCCCACAATTGGTTTACCTCATATCTGTCCAACAGGATGCAGTATGTCTGCTATTATAATCACCAATCTTACTCCTCGCCAATCTTGTATGGAGTCCCCCAAGGTTCCATTCTCGTTCCGGTACTGTTTTTGTTGTACATAAACGACATAGTCCACGCCAGCACACTCATAAAATACAACTTATTTGCAGACGATAGTAATCTCTATGCCAGTCACTCACTCTCACAGCAATGAAAGAAATCTATCATGATCTTGTTTACCAACACCTGATACACTGTCACACACTATGGGGGGGCCTCTGGCTCTTCAAAAACACAATCTCTGGTTACTGCACAAAAGAGAGTTGTACGGACAATGACCTACTTGAAAAAAATACATCACACAAACGAAAAATGTGCTATATTGAAAATGTTAAAATTCGAAGATATTAACACCTACTGCTGTGCCTTCTGTGTTTACAAATCTATCAATCACTTGCTTGCCAATAATTATTTCTAGTTCCGGAATAATCAGAGATACAACTTAAGGCACCCAGAGCTACTAAGACCACCCCCCCCTCCCCCATGCGCTCCTCTCAGTCCCAGACCTCCATAAAATGTCATGGTGAGAAGGTGGAACAACTTACCCCCACCCATCCGAGCAAAGACTAAGCTCCCTTCCTTTAAATCATCTCTTAAAAAATATCTATTGTCTAAGTATTAATATTTCTTGTAACACCATCTATATTTACAGTATCTGCTTTTATTGTACCATCAAAACCGTTTTATCGGAAATTATCAAGTAAATACTTGTAGATAAGTACAGTAATTACCATTGCAATAAACATAATTGCCAACTAGACAGAATCCTGACAGCTCTGTCCTCTTGTTCAACCTTATTACTGTACAACCCGTGTTGTACTGCTCCCCCATTATACTTATGTTTTTCAATTCCACTGTAATTTATGCATACTGCATACAGTATAAATAAAAAAAAATAAAAATAAAAAATAAATAAAGAAAATTAATAAATATAGAAGTGATAACTGTGGTAACATTATGAGACGTTCTTATTACCACCATGCTATTGTACTATTCCAGATGATACTAAATGTTACATAATACTTCCTTGAGATAAATGTACAGTATACATCGGGTGCCTAAAAGAGGGCTCAGGTTCTCAACTGGCTCAGCCATGTTAATATTGTTATTATTATCCACTCTGTATCTGTGTTTTTCTGGCTAAATAAACTGTTTCAATACAATTGAATCCAACATAACTCATCCTAACCTAACTTAACCTAACTTAGGTACTGCTTACAACTACACTAAAACCTCTGCTACTGCTTACAACTATAACCTCTGAAATATAGTGTGTATATGTGATGTGTGTGTTTCTACATGCTCTTCCACCTTTTTTCTTTCACTTTCTACACATTTCTTATTTTTCTTTCCCATTTCCTACATTTCTATCAGAGTAGGTAAATATTAGACAAAACAAGACAAAAAACACACAATACACAACCTGTCACAAATATTAGACAGAACACGACAAAAAAAAACACTCACAATACACAACCTTTCACAAATATTAGACAGAACACGACAAAAAAAAACACTCACAATACACAACCTTTCACAAATATTAGACAGAACACGACAAAAAAAACCACTCACAATACACAACCTGTCACAAATATTAGACAGAACACGACAAAAAAACACTCACAATACACAACCTTTCACAAATATTAGACAGAACACGACAAAAAAACACTCACAATACACAACCTGTCACAAATATTAGACAATAAAAAAAAGCACATAACGCAACACAACACAACACAACACAACACAACCTATCATACATTTCAACATTTATACCGATTTATCATCAATAACGTACAATCTAAAGTCGTATATATGATCGATGACCATAGACGCCAGAAGCCAGACAGCCAAAGACGCCAAGTACAGATTTAGGTATAATGGACAAGTACAGTAATTTACAGTATCATAGAAAATTACAACCCGCATACAAAGATGGACCTCAGTTTGCCTTGGTCTCGGTGGGCACTTTAGCGATATGTATTGTAGTCTTGTGCTGACACCAGAACATTTACTCTTTCGTCATGGGCATGCGTACGTGAGAATGAAGAACTGAGATTGATAAGAGGAGATGGGGGAGGGGTGTGTGTGTGTGAGTACTACTGAGACACTATAATAATTTTCTTCTAAGATTGATCTAAACTTTTGTGTAATATCAACATCTTAACCTAACCTAACCTAACCTGTTCCTAAGAAAATGTGATTTTTTACACTCCGCTCTAAGCCGTGTTAAAAGTTATATTTATCATGTTATTGTATCTGTCAGGCCCTTACAGTACTTCTAACTGTTGTGTTGAGTCTTAACTGATAAGTTTATGTGGCTTATGTGTAAATGGTGCAGGTCAAGGAAGAGGCAGGAGAATAGATTGTGGGGCGTCCTGAGGAAGGACACGTGAGAGGCGGCAGGTCATGTTACTGTGGTGGTCTGAGGACGCCAGATCAGCCTCCCCGTCAGTACCCCCCCCCCCCCCCACACACACACACCACATACTTTGTTTCCATATATTTTAAACAACAAAAGAGGTGCAAATACAAAAGCAGAGACAATGATAACAGAAAACAAGCTCAACCCAACAGGTGTGTGCTAATGAAGCAGTCATATCATCGGGTCTCACAAAAATTATGAACCCCGGCTTATTACGCCTAATGATTAACACCTTAACGGTAGTGGGGGGGGAGTGTAATGTAATTTATTACCGCGCGACACAATTAAAGTATTTAATAATAATAATCATAATAATAATAAAAATAATAATAATAATAATATTAATCCAGTATACAAAATAAATAATATTAATAAAATAATTATACCGTAATAATAATAATATTAATCCCGTATACAAAATAAATAATATAAATAATAATAATCCCGGTGTACAGTAAGTCGAGAAAAAATCGGTGCTGTGGGTCTGTATACTGTACATGTCTCGTGTGTCAAGTGTCATGCTTCCCGGTTATGGTAACTGATCTGGGTTTATCAACAAACTTGTACTTGTGCAACAGTGAGAGTTTTGTCCTATATAACTGGGGGTGACAAGTAAAGGTCAAGTGCAACAGCGAGTAAGGAAGACGTTTAGGTGTAGTGGTAATTATAAATTACTGTACACTAATTTTAAATAACTGACAAATATAGTAAAGTTTAACACTTAGGGATCAACTGGAGATTAGACACACGAGCTTCTTATACCTGAAGATTAACTATCCTATAGTTGCCTGGGGATTAGACTAAGTTTGAATAAGTTATCATTAGGGTGGTTAATCTTCAGGTGAAATAAGCTGGGAGTGTCTAACACAACACAGGAAAACTGAGTTAATATACACCCGGCCGACCCATCACCATGCAGCTACAGACCGGCAACAATAATTATGGTGATGAATAAAACAAAAAATACGAGCCGGTAAGTCGGGGTATCAGATATAAGGACAACCATATGGGGGGGGGGGGGGCGGGTAGGTTAAAAGGCTAAGGAGCTCACATTGCCAGTATGTCCCACCGTCTATTAGGACACATTAACACTAGACTCCTATCCTAATTGTCAATTTAGGTTAGGTCGGCGCCTATCAGGACTGGGGGCCATTTAACTAGTCACCGTTGAAGCAGACCTACCAGATATCACAGATATATCATATCTAACATAACATAACATAACCTAGTCATGTACTGCACAGGTATATCCGAACTGCACCTGCAGACTCTACAAATTAAATTATAAAATTATCGTAAACACGGGATATTTCTTTCACGGTAGGTTAGTGTCTGCAGCGTGATAGTGGTAGTGTTATCAGCGAGCACTTGATCCTGTGAGCCCGGGTGTCGTCCATTAAGATAACATATTAATAAATCATGGAGATAGGAGATAGTTGTGGGATGAAAGCTAAATTCGTGAACGTCATCTATTGGTCGTAGAGCTAGGTAATAAATGTTAAAGTCTCTCCCTCCCTCTTATCTGACACTAGCTGTTTCTTGATCACTTGAGTCAGGGTGTGAATTAGGGTGCGATGTGTAAGTCGTGCTAGGGATATAATCTTGGGAGTAGACGTCACCTGCTTTAACTGTTGCTTGGGGCATCCGCAGATATTCGGGATGGTAAGCCAATGGCAGTATGAATAGGGTGGGTGTGTGTGTGTGTGTGTGGTGCCCGGCAACAGCATCTCACCCACTGTTAGTACATAATGAGTGGAAATTAATGATCGTCTTATTCTCTCTACATGTGTATACAAAACTATGTGAGACAATGGTACATATAGTGAGCCTGAGTGGAATTTGTGTATGAGTGTGAAACAGTATTATCTTCAGAGGCTCTGAGTTAACTTATACTTAAAAGAAATATTACTCAAGTTTCAAAGCTTGATGTTATACAGTACAGTAATTGAGAACGGGCTGGAAAATGCAATGTCATTATTATTATTATCATTATTGTATCATCATACAGGGTCTGATGGGGTATGTTACGTGTAAAAATATACATTTGTTTGTTATTGTATAAATATTGTGGATGTAAGAATTTATTGTACTAAAATAAATATATTTCGTATAAAAATTATTGTTGCGCATGTAGGCAGGCATTTGTCTCTTCAGACACAAACGACATTGTTAATTTGTTGTTGTGGTGGTTCCAGTAACGTACGTTCTGGACTAGAAAATTTTATATTCTGTACATGTATGTGGGCAACTTGACATTTGTCCCTTGTGGTCGCTGGCTGGACGGACTGGAGAACTTTGTATTGGGTTCGTGCTGATTTGGAGGGTTATGATGTGAGTTTGAGTTAACATTATTTTTGATTGGATCATTATTCATTAACAGTATAGATTACAATAACAATTATAAGGTTCTTGTTAAATATTTTTGGATCTAATGTATATTTTATATTTGTGTTTGCATGTTTGTTTATTGTATGTTATTTCCCAGGTTAAAACCTACTTCAAATAAAGTGGTGTGACCGCAGCTCTGACTTTATATTGGTACGACCCAACAATTATTATTATTATTATTATTATTATTATTATTAGTAGTAGTAGTAGTAGTTGTAGTAGTAGTAGTATAAGCAAAATTAAAAAGAATTTTATTAATAGTAGACGAAATAATGAGTTATCCCATCACATTTTCCTACATAAGAATCCCAACCAAATAGATTTATCCCTCCTGATTTCTGATTGTTGATTAATGGTTTATTTACTAACTTAGAGTATGCGTTTAAAGACAATTGCTGATGAACCGTAGTAGTAAATTTCATCACCAACACCATCCTCTTCTGTTACGTAAATAATGACGGCTGGTATATGCACAGAGGGTAGTTGAATCTGTACTGATTAACTCATCTTCCAAGAGGTCCAGTGAGAAGACATCCCCAAATAGGTCCAGTATTAGTACAGTACTGGAGAAAACCCGCGTGTGTGTGGGAAAACCTGTGATGCTGGGGAGGGTCATACTGAACAACACTCTTCTCGTATCTAACCCAAGCGGCAGTGGGTATTGAACAGGAGTCAAGTGATGAAAAGCCAAAGTATTTCAACTGTATCAAGAATTTGTGAAAAGCTCATTAGTGATAAGTAGAATTTGTGCTTAATTTCTATAAACGTATTTCACACATTGATTCATATTCAAAATCTTCTTTCACACAAACTTAAATGCAATAAAAACATAATCCCAGATTTATATATCTTTTTTTATTTAGACACGTTACTCGTTCAGTACTTGGCTTATCTGGGAGAAAGCCACGAAGACCACTACAGTACAGTATTAGGAAAAACGACCATTATCGCTCACTCCTCTATTAAACTTTTCATTTATTATCTGGCAACGAGCAAACTTAACCTAACCTAAAGATTCTACGGTAGGTCACATTACGGTGGTATGGGTCCCCTGAAAATTAAATTGTTAGTACATATGCAATAGGTACGGTAGATTCTAAATATTATGTACTATAGTAACTATACTGTACATGTTGCATCAGTAAATTTTTCATATATTATTGAAAACTTAACTGAATAAATATCTATCAGCCTATTTAATCGTCTTGGAAGTATTGTCTGTAGTATTCATCTTAGTACCGACCGTTTTGTGGGAGAGCGAGGCCTAATAATCAATAGTTAATGCAAGTTATACACCAAAGAAAATGAGCTTAACATCGGAGGAACCAAAGAGAACGTAACGTGAATGAACACAAACTAAAGTAATATGGCGCTCACTTAACACTGTACAATTTGTTCATCTCCAGTTTGATATTTTAAAGACAATAATAATAAGAGTGTTCATATCATCTTCACTACTGGATTAGGCTACGGTGTACAATGTTTTATAAATCGTGCTGGTGGGGAAGGAGGGTGACTTACATTTAGTGACGCGTTGTCCAGTGCGCATGATCTTGGTGTTTTCCTGATTCAAGCCGGGGTCTGTGATGGTCTGACTCCCCAGCGTCGCTTGTATCAAGCTGTTCACGATGACACCAACCAAGAGAAACTTAATTATACTCATACTGGCAAATATCAATGAGTATAATCTCTAACCTATTTACCCCAGAATTATACTCATCAAAATATTTAAATTAATCTACCTTAGCTAGTTCATAATAATATTTAACCCTAGTCATACCCATTATTTCAAGTTCGGTATTATAGTCATATTAAATCACTATTATCTACCCTTGTCTGTTCAGATCATAAATTCTACTTACATCGAAACATCCTAATTTTAGCTATTCATTTTACGAATTGACGTTAAGATAAGAACACGACAGTAAGAGATACAATACTGACCAGTTGATCTTGTGTTCTCGGGTCTTGATCTTACCCTTGATGGGGAAGCGTATAGAGGTGGTCTGACTCTTGTTTACCTCGTTCAACACTCGCTTCTCCGACATCCTCACCTGCAGGAAGACTACAGTAATCAAACACGAGGTAACACTTCAACGATCGAGTATCATGAGCCCTGACCTTGGCTCTGACACATCACGTCTGTATCGACTTATTAGATACGATGATTCTGTGGCTTCTCATCTTCCTCAACATCAATCATTGTCATTATCATAAATCATCATCATTTATATTATTTTATTTTATATTCAAAAGCTCAAGGTATTAACGAAGCTGGTATTATAAGTTAATTTTCTAACTAAAGAACCCTAAGAAAGGAAACAAAAGACAACAAGACTTAATAAGAGTTCTGAATATTGTGGCAATAGCACCTGGTCCGGTTCCCATCACTGAGGGACTACAGAACCGGCAAAACACTCTACACAGAAGACAAGACCAGAGGAGGTAGCCTGGTACAGTAAGTTTCATAGGGCAAAAAATATTCAAATATAGCGATTAATATAGATGAAAACAAAAAACATTAAATCTTACCTTAATGTCCCAGAACTCTCGGCAGCCTGACACCATCTCCACCAGCTCCTTCAGGCTCTCGTCTCCTTTTAGCTGTGGAAATAATATGAAAGTAATAATACTCCTTAATTAACAAGATAGTAAAGTATTGAGCAGTAATACAAGTCTCCTACCTGTTTAAGACAAAGCAATCACCAGAGGGTGTACAGTGATGTATGATGGTGTACAGTGATGTATGATGGTGTGCAGTGATGTATGATGGTGTACAGCGGTGTATAATGGTGTACAGCGGTGTATGGTGGTGTACAATGATGTGTGGTGGTGTACAGGAGTCGATTCACGCGTCTATAGTATACACTCACCTGTATGAAGGTCTTCATGGTGATGAATGAGACACAGTATCTGGCCATGAGTCGTCCAGGAGTGGTAGGCTTCACATCTATCTCACTCTGTAGGATAAGTCCAGCCTGGGACAGCGCGTTCACCTCCCTCGTGCACATCTCTGTAACATGATACCAGTTTAACGATACACCGCTATACACGATACTGGCTTAGTGATATAAATGTACATAATACCTACCTTGCACTTCACGCCGTTTCAAAAACAAAAGTGGTATCGTAACTAAAATATGAATTCAAAATGTACAGTCGCGGACAAAAGTTTGCTCCCCGTGATGAAACTGAGTCACGGGAATGAGTCTCCGAATTGACTTACCCTGACTGTTTCATCTCATTTGGGGTTGATACTGCTTCCTTTCGGGCGGGAGCGAACTTTTGACCCCGACTGTACAGCAGGCCCATTTCTTAAGCCTAATCATATATACACAAAGTACATACAAAAATAAATTAACTTGTGATTACTTAACATCTCCCCCCCAGCTGGCCCGCGGCGTAAAAAATATTAAATAATATAAAATAAAATAAATAAAAAAAAAGTGAGGACGTTCAGCCTCGAGTGTTTAGCTTGACATACGGTGCTGCCAGCAAAGACACACAAGGGAGGACGGGACACTCACGCCGGAGAAATTATGGATTACCTCATATGCTCAACACTGGTCACGGTCTGTAAACAACAACATTGCCTTTGTCTATTATATAGTGATCAATGATGTTGTTTTGGATTAAGGTGTTTTAAATCCCCGGAGCAAGGATTTCTAAGTAGAAGAGAGGAAGAAAAAAATCGTACCTAAGGCACGACACACATCAATATGCAGTACATGAGCTGTGACGGAGTAAACTGATGCACCGTATATAGATGACACATTACAACACCAATTTCCTCGTTCAATTGCGATTTCTTTTTTACCTCGTCTAATAATGACAGATATTAAGCGACGTAAAGCTATTATGGGGGGGAGGAGGTGTTCAAGGTTGTGTTGGTGAGGAGCCGGAAGTGGAGTAAAGGTTCCATCCGGCCACTTCCTCTACTGTACTTGTGTTTATTCCTCTTGTATGCTTTGTCATCCGTGGTTTTGTGTTTATTTCTTCTCACCACTCATCCTCTCATTATTGCATTACTCTTCTTCCTCTTGTGTAAACATTCATTCTATTTCCTCCTGTTTTCATTTGCTGCCATCTCTCTCTCTCTCTCTCTCTCTCTCTCTCTCTCTCTCTCTCTCTCTCTCTCTCCAGCATCACCATCTTAAATGTCTACTTTTTGTTCTTCCCCATCCTAGTAATATGGGGTTATAGGTCTCCATTGATCGGTTGAATACGTAAACGATGATGTTGCAAAGGTAAATTATAGGTAAGTAGTCTGGGTAGATATATATTTCTTCTATGAACACCGTCATATATATTCAGTGGTTCAGCGTTTGCACTACATAATCCGATTAAGCTTAACATTTAGGCTAGGATACAGACACATCTGGCAAGTTAGTAACGCTGTACCCATACCGGAACACTCAGCCTGTGAACTTTGTGATAAACCTTTAAGGAATACACTTGAACACTATATTATTGAATGTGACACTGTCAAAGACTTCAGCCCACCTGGCTTATTGTATTATGAACTTTGTAATTACTATATTGAATCGGGGGTGCTTGAGGACATTCTTACTGTTTATCCCAAATTTGCTAGCCCACACTGATTAGTCTTCAATTAGAATGTGACTTCCAATGTATATGAACCACTGTCTTGCATGGCAGCGAACAGTAACATCACCCACATGACTGACCTATATATACTGCTAATGAATATGATGCATTTCTTTGTGTACGAGCCTCTGTCCTGCATGGCAGTGAAGTGACATTACCTACATGAATCTGACCAATATATACTGTCAATGAATATAATGTATTTCTTTGTGTATGAACCTCTGCCCTGCGTGGCAGTGAGAAGTGATACCACCCTCTAAAAAACTAAAAACTAAAAAACTAAAAAACTAACACTTTAGATGAAAGCCAGTCGACTCCACCAAGGTTTGCCTAAGAAAGCAGTTAACTACTTTGTACACTATTTCAGGTAAGTAGAGGTGGTATAATCATCAAATATTTCTTCTATGAAATATTTACAATTAAAAAACGTTTACGCAAAGGGAAACCAATGTAAATGGGTCGAGCCTCGAAATTATCCACAAATACACTAACAATAATTCCTCCATGGCGCAGTAGGCAGCGCGTGAGTCTCATAATCCTAAAGTCGTCAGTTCGATCCTCACTCGGGGCAAGAACATTTTGTCCGTTTCATCTAAAATAAACAATTAATATACACTTTTACCATAAGATATATAACAAATGAATGATTTATATCCTCTGGTAAAACCGGAGTAGATATATGTTCTATCACAGACCTTAGTTTTTCATAAGTGGAGCAGATATAAGTTCTATCACAGACCTTAGTTTTTCATAAGTGGAGGTAATCTAATAAGAGAAGGTTGTGTTGGTGGGGATCCTGTCAGTAGTTACATTTCATTATAATAATATTTTAACACTTAATATATGGAAAATAATAATTAAATCTTTCAGCACTCCTTCAGTCAATGCTAATCTTAGTTAAGGGATGGGAATAAGAAAAGGTTTCCTTCGAACCGGATTCGAACCAGTGACCTATGGATGTCTGCTACGGTACCAACTACAGTCCACCGCTCTACCAACTGAGCTATCGAAGGAGATAAATTGCGAGAATGTTCCATAAATACTGATACAACAATTTTATGTAATGACCTTCTGGATATTTGTTTAAATTGTTTAGTTTATACACATTACATACTCTTAAAAGTAGGTAGTAGGCAGCTACCAAACAGGGAGGTACTACCGCCTGGGAAGATATAAGAAGCATAATGTGTTGTCTAATGGTGGACCCTGCTGCCATATGGCATAACGAAAATTGTGACCAAGTCCCAGTTTACTGATCTGACTTGCTGCCTCATTTACACCCAATTGCAGGTCTCGATTGTTTCTCTTACCGTTGACAACACAACATACATATATCGGTTCCTAACGATCTTTTAGTTCTTTTTCTTTAAGGTTCTTTATCATTAGTATTATTATCAGTTTTATTATTGTTATAATTCTTTAATTTTTAATTATGTATTTTTTATTATAAATTATATTTACTTTTAACTAATTATTATTACATTTTCTCCCCCCAGGACCCGATGTGGGTCAGTGACCGGTGCCCGGGTGGGCTACTCCTGTAAAAAATTAAAAAATTAAATTAAATATATACAAAGATACACGTAGTGTAATTGATTGAAAAATTTACAATACCCTAATCCGAACACCCTGACATTCTTACAGACTCCATTGTGCCATCTTTGGCTGAATCAATTTCGGTTTAACTTCGCCACTGTTCGGTTCGTTAGCCGAGAAAGATACTGTTAGTGTTTGTAAGTAAACCATGTACTGACAGTTCAACGTGGAGTTATCGATATAACAATAACAAGAGGTGTAAGCTCTTGATTAATATATTCACAGTTGGGAATCTTTACATTTACCAGTGAAGAGATATGATACTGTATATAATGTAGTTGAAGAATATCATGGATAAAATTAGTCACAAATAATTTTTTTAATGTTTGTTCATCAATTATTACAAACACTAACGCCATCACAGGAACATTTTATGTTCCTTAACCTAAAATTAGGTGCCTTATCTCCATCTTCAGGGCCTGCGAAGAAAAAAAAAGTTTCCCGTGCCGGGAATCGAACCCGGGCCTCGCGGGTGAGAGCCGCGTATCCTAGCCACTAGACAACACGGGACTTGCTAATCATCCCCGGCCTCACTGTCTAAATTTTAAGGAAGATGTTAGTTGTGAACAGTGTAGTTGTATTGTATCGTTTCGAGTACGTGTCCTCTGTAAATTTTGCGATTAATATCTACCTCAAGTGAATTCAGAAGCCGCGAGTAATTAGTATTACCTATATCCTTCATCTCTTTGATTAAGAACTTTAATTTTTATCACGTCCCCAGCTGAAGACAATGGATTTTAATGACCCCAATAAAACTAAACTTTTTTCAGGTTTCACGAGTTGTGCCCTGATGATTCGTCGTACTGTTTACATCATTAAGCACAAGTCAATCTACTGTCAACTTTGTATGACATCTTTACTGAATGTCTATCTACTATGTTTTTTTATTATTATTAGACTTGGAATTCCACATTCATTCAGTAAAATCGGTACGAAAGTTTACGCTGATTCAGTATCTCCGTACATAGAACATGTAGGTATAGACAGTTCAACATGTATTGGTATAGACAATACAGGTATGACATACTGTAGTGGATATTTCCCCTACAACTACCGTTTGTCGCTGACTAGCCGACCCCTTTTCGAATTCCCCAGCCAACGCCTCGTGGTCTCAGGTCGGCTACTAGCGCCGCCTGCCTAACAAAGCGGAGGTCGCTTATCAAGCCACGCCTACCTCCGCTACATAAGACCTCACCTCACCCTGACCTGCCCCTTCTTCTACCTACAGCTACCCAGCACGCTCCCGAACCAGAGCTCTCTACTCCACGCTGCCACTTCCCAGCACCAAGCTGCAATGCACATTTAATACACTATATATACAGAGAGCGCATTGTGAGTTTCCTTTCTCCAACCCATCCTGAGTGTGAGACAACATCATGAAACCCTACAATACAATGTACCGTACATAGACCGTGAGCTTATGCAAACAATGGTAAACAGTACGGTAAGCAATTCTACCAAGGACAACCACCAATTAAAGCCATCAGATGTTTACTTTCAGTGTATCTGTGTCTATTTTGCAGTGCTCTGGGCTTCATATATACTATATCATAAATTTTATTAAATAAAAACGCCATATTAAGTTTACAGTAGTTTAACATGTATACATTATTTTTTTTTTTTTTAACAAATTTATTGGCAAAGCTTGGAGTACAGTTTGCATATTCTGAGTAATTCAGTCAGGTCTTGACACTGAGGGTGGTATCACTTCTCACTGCTACGCAGGACAGAGGTTCATACACAAAGGAATAGATCATATTCATTAACAGTATATGTAGGTCAGAGTCATGTGAGTGATGTCACTGTTCACTGCCATGCAGGACAGTGGTTCATATACATTGGACGTCATATTCTAATTGAAGACTAATCAGTATGGACTAGCAAATTTTGGATAAACAGCAAGACTGTCCTCAAGCACTCCTGATTCAATGTAGTAATTCCAAAGTTCATGATACAATAAGTCAGGTGGCCTGAAGTCTTTGACAGTGTCACATTCAATAATATAGTGTTCAAGTGAATGCTTTAAAGGTTTATCACAAAGTTTACAGGCTGAGTGTTCCGGTATGGGTACAGCGTTACTAACTTGCCAGATGTGTCTGTATCCTAGCCTAATTCTGGCCACGACTACATCACATTGTCAAGGTCTGTCCTTATGCTGGCCATACCGATACCTCTTGTCACAAAATTTGTCATATTTACTAATGCCACAACTGCCAGGTCTCTGCATTTCTCAGTTCTTCTAGATCAGAGTTCATGATTCTGACTTGAATGTTTTTAAGTACAGCTTTGGACAGGCCAAGGTCACGGTCAACATTTTCTTTCTTACCTGCCTCATTGGCCAGTCTATCAGCACGGTCATGATACCTAATTCCAACTTGGAACGGAATCCACACAAATTCGATAGAGTTGTTCTCATTGGTAATTATCACATTTCTTTTAATATCACATACAACTTTAGACATACAGTAATACAAATGACGGCACAATCGAAACTTTTCAGAGAAGGACAGCCCAAGGAAGTCGCCAAAAAATTATATCCACTGCGACTGAGAGTTTGTAGTTCAACAGGGACAGAATGATAATTATATTCGGGGTAAAAGCGTACGATCTATTAAATAGTTTATACGAAAACACAACCCGAAAACGAAATTCATTTACTTCACAAGTGTTTTAACTGGCTTTGTCCTCATTGGATCTTGTAGAACTAGTATATTTAAAAGTCGTTTACTACAGAAAAATTTATACTATCACATAGATGAGAAAAACATCTTGAATTCATGGAGACCCGAAAGAGAGAAAAAGCTAATTCCCATGCCGGGAATCGAACCCGGGCCTCCTGGGTGAAAGCCAGGTATCCTAGCCACTAGACCACATGGGAGAATAACGATAACGAAAGTCTTAGGAATTTGTTTATTATCTTTAAAAATAAACAGCTCATTAAAGTAAGCGTTCGTTATGGTGTTGAAACAATTCAAAACAGTTTACCCTTGAAATCCTAGCAGCAAATAACCAAAGATACGTCAAGCAGCCCTAGTGATTCAAGCAGATAAAAGTAAAGTTGGCTGAGCAGACCCGAGGTTTACCCCAGAATACATTGCGGTAAACAAATGGCGTATTTAAGGGTTAAGCTTCTTGAATACCATAATTTAACTGCTCGACATCAGTGAAAGCTCTTGGAATTCAATGATTGAACACTTTGAATACAATGGTCGATTTCTCGAGGGCTAAGCAATTGCAATCAATGGTGCAACACAAGCCACACCATTAAATGCTATATATTACACGACTGTTAGCAGAGGCGGGAAAAATATGAAGTAGTTCGCAGTCATATTTCCCGCCTCTGTTGACGGCCGTGTAATATTTCAATGTGATTCTGATCTTTTAAAATGTTAGTTTTTGCACAATGTAATATTACTGATATGTAATTTGTCCTAGTATGTCTTATTGTGGGTAAAAATGATATATAATAAATGTATCCTCCGAAAGCGTGAATTTGCTACCCGAGTTTATCATGTTAATTCGCGTATAATACTTCTGATAAACTACCTACGAGCTCCTGTTTGAAATAATGAAGGTATGTATCTTTATATAATTTAGTTAAATATCTTTCTCGTCAGAAACGGTCATTATGAATAAACTCATTTAGAAATACATCATTACTCAGGACAAAATCGGACAGGTTTGCAACAGCCAATCAGCTGTAACTCTTGAGGAGGGGGAGGGCATCTTTTCTCAGCTGGGACAAACGCGCTAAAATAGTCATTATCTGTACAGTTTGTCATTACTGGTATAGATTTCTATCCTAGGTCTTGACTCGAGTAACAGTTTCCTTTTTATTTGTCTTGTGTAATTTTATTGCCGTATCTGTAGCGTTTCACATACTGTTAAAGTTACAATTTACTAACACGCATATGGCTGCCTTCGATAATTGTTTTACATTACATTATTGCGAAAAGGACTAAAATACTCTTCCCGTGCCGGGAATCGAACCCGGGCCTCGCGGGTGAGAGCCGCGTATCCTAGCCACTAGACAACACGGGATATGATACAATAAATTTTTTTCTAGTATTAATTATGTAATTCCTCACAAGAAGTGGTAACTAGCAAAACGTTAAGAAACTCGTGGGGTATCTATGCTCTTCACAATGCAAATAAATAAATTTACTTTATTTACCCAATGGTCACCCAAACTAAAGGTGACCATGATAGTTTTGTTAAGGGCTATTTTGAAGTCCTCTTCGCCACAAATAAACATCAACAGGCCCTTGTGGTACCCCGCTTGTCACGGAAACACATGGCAATCTCTGTGAAGTTTTTACATTATTAACTACAGAATGCTGCATTGTTGAAGTGATCCGCCAGCTCGGATAATCCAAGCGCAAAGTCCCTATGGACTTGATCTCGCTCTCCTTTACTGTATATATTTGCCTTGTCAATTATTACTCCTTAGTCTGCACTCACCCCTGAAGATGTGATTTACACGAAAGCGCTTGGGAACTTCGTGTTTTCTTTTTTCCTAAGTGGTTATCACCATATACATGCATCACACACACCTAGAGTGATTTACTTGCATATATATATATATATATATATATATATGCAAGTAAATCACTGTAGGTGCGCGTGATCTAGGTATATGCTGATAACCACCAGGAAAGAAGAAAACACGAAGTTCCCAAGCGCTTTCGTGTAATTCACATCTTCAGTGGTGACTCACCACTGAGATGTGAATTACACGAAAGCGCTGGGAACTCGTGTTTCTTCTTCCTGTGGTTATCAGCATATATATATATATATATATATATATATATATATATATATATATATATATATATATATATATATATATATATATGCAAGTAAATCACTGTGGATGAGCGTGATCCAGGTATATGCTGATAACCACAAGGAAAGAAGAAAACACGAAGTTCTCAAGTGCTTTCGTGTAAATCACATCAACAGTGGTGAGTGCAGACTAGTCTGTACTCACCCCTGAAGATGTGAATTACACGAAAGCGCTTGGGAACTTCGTGTTTTCTTCTTTCCTGGTGGTTATCAGCATATACCTAGATCACGCGCACCTACAGTGATTTACTTGCATATATATAATTATACTCTTCACCACTGATCGACTCGTTAGCTGCTTCGGCGATCGGTCACGTCTCTGTCACGCACTGTTGGCAAGTACTAGTCATGTACTGGCTATCTATTACGCACTGTTGGCAGGTACTGGGCTTTCATCGGCTCCTGAATGTACCTGAACCTGCTCCAGTGTTGGTCAAGTCTGGTCTTGAAAGAACTCACACTCGGTGCCGTCTCAACACTTTCTGGCAGATTGTTCCAAGAGTTCACAACTCTCACTCCGAAAAAGTTTGCCCTCACAGTTTTCTAGACTTGCGGCTTCTTCAATCTTGAACCGTGACCCCTTGTGGGGCGAGTGTCCGCCAGCTTCAAGTAAGGACACTCGACTGTGTAGTGTCCCATGAGATGCTTATAAACCTCAATTAGGTCACCCCTTGCCCGTCTGTAGTATATGCTCGGCAAGTTCAGGCGCTCCAATCTCTCAGGGTGGTTCAGGTGCCGAAGTGCAGGCACCAGTCTGGTGGCCCTCCCTTGAACATTTTCAACCAACTGACAGTCCCTAGCATATCTCGGGGAATCAGCTTTACACCAGTAGATGCATTAATACTGATTAATAACCATGCCTAAGCAAATGAACCTGCTATAAATAAACATCTGATGACTTTGTCAGCTATCCCTGGTCAAATAGCCTTATCGTTCACTTTTGTCGTTATCTGCGCAGTCTAGGTTTACAGTGAAAATTTATACCTCCACGGTCTATGTATACCATATACCTGCATTGTCTATATACCTGCACATGCTGAACTGGATGACTCAAGAGTCTGTACCGGGTATTCATACCAAGCCAATTGTAAACTTGTAAGATAATAATAATTTTTAACATGATTATCGTTGTATCTATAACGTGATAATATTTCGGTGGTGCAAATTTTTTTTGAGAGCAATGCGCCATCCCTTTCATTCCTTCGATAGCTCAGTTGGTAGAGCGGTGGACTGTAGTTGGTTCTGAAGCAGACATCCATAGGTCACTGGTTCGAATCCGGTTCGAAGGATATTTTTTTATTTCTATCTTACCTATATTATTTATTTATTTTCTTGCAGACAATACAAAGGTCAAATGACTCCTGTCCCACTGAACCCAAAATTAGTCTCATCAAGCCTTACAGGGTTGGGACTGAGCCCTATGTTCCCTCGTCCTCATGGGTTCAAATTCTGATGGGTTCATCGTTGCAAATTTCTAATGGGTCACATTATTTATGGGCCAATATTATATTGGGCCCTCGTGCTTATAGGGGTGGGATCCGTCAGATACCATTTGACTGGTAGCTGATTCATTCTCTCTCTTTCTCTTCTCTCTCTCTCCAGAATTCGACATCAATACTATGTCCTGCATAGCAGTGAACAGTGACATCACCCACATGAATCTGACCTATATATACTGTTAATGAATATGATGTATTTCTTTGTGTGTGAACCTCTGTCCTGCGTGGCAGTGAGAAGTGATACCACCCTCAGTGTCAAGACCTGACTGAATTACTCAGAATAGGCAAACTGTACTCCAAGCTTTGTCAATAAACTTGTTTAAAAAAAAAAAACCTATACAGTCAGGGTCAAAAGTTAGTGTGAAGAAATGTAACTAAGTTACGGGAATTAGTCTCTGAACTTAGTTACACTAACTCGTCTGGTGCGAGAGTCTGGGCTGTGGAGTGTAAACCTCTGAAGGAAATGTGTGGCCAAAGCCTCTTTGGAGAACGTTTAGTAGTGTAGACTCGTTTGAAGAAACGAAGTGTAAAGTTGAAATGAAAACGTGATTTTTTAACCCCTTTTAAAACGTTTTGCTAAACGATTAGACACAAAAGAAACCTGCCCCGAGTGAGGATCGAACTCACGACCTTGAGATTATGAGACTCACGCGCTGCCTACTGCGCCATCGAGGCAATATTTTTATTGTAACGATATTCATTTCAATTGTTTCCTTTCTGGACGAAGGTTTTGTGGATTGCTTATTCAGAAAATAAATTAGAAAATTGAAAGTCTTCATCGCTAATTCTTGTATTTGTTTTCTTTCTTGTTGTGTGTGTGTGTGTGTGTGTGTGTTCTAAGGAGTGCAAATGACTTGTGTTGTGGACTGAGGGAGTTTTATTTACAGTTCATGAATAACTAGCAAACACTCCACTTACATGTGGGGTGCAATTATTTATGCTAGACAGGACCTTAATTAGAGCCAGCCAGGTGAGAGGGCAGGGAGAAGATGCTTTTGGAGAAGTTGTGCAAAATTAAACTGAAAGGGAGAGACTTTCTCTTTGTTGCAGGTATTTACAGATTCCCGAATTGCAGCCTAGAAAACCAAGGGAACTTACGAGCCTTAATAGACAGTGTTTCAGAGCAAAACAAGATGAATGAGAGGTAAGTACTGGTGGGGGACCAACACCACCACCACCGCTAGACTATCCTGATGAAACAGCCAAAATACTGGGAATTATTGGTGTTCACAGACAATAATTCTGGCCATATATATGACTCAGACAATGTGAAAATTAAGTTGGCTTGGTAAAGTAATTATTGCACATGAATTACTTTAAATATACCAAATCAAAAATAAGTAAAATTACATTAATCTGAATTTATTGGTCGGACATATTAATCCAAGTTTAGTTTACAAAATTAATTCCCATGCCGGGAATCGAACCCGGGCCTCCTGGGTGAAAGCCAGGTATCCTAGCCACTAGACCACATGGGATATGAAAGAACTGCCATATGATTTTTCTTTATTTTAAATTTTTAGGGAAATTTTTGTTCATACATAAACAAACATATTTGCTGAGCATTTAGGTGTTCCCTATAAAGAGAACGTATAGACAGGAAATAGCAATTATTCCCAACTTTCTATTTATAATTCAGGATTGAATATTGAAGTTGGCACGCGTATCAGAAAACTGTCCAGACACTCAAATGACTTACGGTGTTATTTGTTCACGCAATCTTTTATAAATGAAAAATAAAAACAAATCCTTCGAACCGGATTCGAACCAGTGACCTATGGATGTCTGTTCAAATTCCGACTACAGTCCACCGCTCTACCAACTGAGCTATCGAAGGAGTTAACTTAAATTGGGACACAACCGAATTTGTAAGCATCACCTTATAAAAATATGTATTGTACTTTGATCCATACTATAATAATGATTGTAAAAGTAATCAACAATGTTTGGCAAAATACTACGGTCTATGACTTCAATGAAATTTAATTATTTTTCTTACATATTTGTAGTCATTGTGTCCCTAGGTAATGATTAATCTGATTTGTTTAATGTGATCAGATATAAGTCGGAATTGAGTTGGGATTTTCGAGTGTCGTTTAGTTAGAAGTTGCTTTAAATAATAATAATACACAGGTAGTTGTAAATTAGTCGTTTTTGCAACGTCACATTATTTTCTTCTAAATATTTATACCAACTAAATTGTCCATAAAGCACCTACCAGTAACAATGTACTTGCTTAAAAGTGAATGAAGGGTAACTAAGTTTAGACCTCACAATATACACTTCAGTCCGGATAAACAGAAGCTCGTAATGCCTAATTAAACCATTTGAATGTTCAGAGTATGTCTGTTTTGGTATCGGTAAGCTGAAGAGACCTAATTTATCCTGTACGCTTTTGTAGTCCAGCTAGTCGTTCCCAGATATTGGCGACTGTATTTAAATGGATAACTCACTAACATTGGTACAGTTGTGTGGACATATAGATGCTCGATTATCTTACCCCTTAACATAGCTCTGATTATAAGATGCTGCACTAGCTCGCTTCAAGTCGCTTGGTTTAGTTCCGATTAACAAAAAGAGAAACAAAAATTGGACATAAGAGGGACTGTGTTCGTCCACAATACACGCAAGGAAACTTACTGAATAAATAAGTCAACCCGAGGCATAGTACATGAGACCACCGTTAAATTTTTATTCTGTCGTTTTCTCTGATCCAAGGAGCAGTATTGAACGCGCGTTATGGGTTTGTGTTACAGGCCATGTAGGGATAACACTTTTATTCTGCAGTATATAATAGGTCTTATTATAGTAAACAAATGATAATTTTACTGAGTTATTATCATCAGTATTATTACTCAAGATTGTCAGCCTCTCTCCCCCCCCCCCCCCCCCCCATGCACAAACCCTACTACAGTAAATTGGTAAGTAAGATATCTACCTCGGGAGCTTCATCAATGACCCCCGACCCGTCCACGACAGTAAAACAATACCTGCCTTCCCAGACAGGGTGTTCGGTTATCATCTCTCCCTCACGCTCACGGGGGTGGTGATGATGATGATGATATTAGTAATGACTGCCAACTCAATGCCAGGTACAAGGATTTAGGAGATAACTGTACAGTATACTACACGAAATGAAATTATTTTAGCCTTGGTGTGTCCTCTCATATTTGCTTGCACGTGCTCACATGCCAATAAGAAATATATGAAGACAGACACAATGAAAACGTATACAATTTAAGCATAAGTTAACCTGAGCATTTCTCATTACCCAAAATATAAACATTCTGGAGATTTCATCGTATATTTTACAACCTATAAATTTTCCAGTGAATCATCATCATCATCATCATCATCTGCTGCTGCTGCTATAAATACTAATACTAACCTTGTAGCTTGGCCTCGAGCTGGGAGTGTGTGAGGTTGAGAGGTAGGCGGTAGTGACGTGGGTTGTGTTGAACCCTAACGTAGAGAAAGGTGGAACGAAGCCACTCTACAGCCACAGCCAAGTCCGTCACTGTGCCCAGGACAATCTGCACCAAGTACATAACATTACAGCTGAGTGAATTAAAGGGTTGTGTTTATAAGTGTATTTCTTAAAATGGCTCACCTGAACACTAGAGTCCCCAGCTTGTCTCACCTGATGATTAAGCACTTAAATGTCACCTCGGGGTTTAGGTTAGGTAAAGTTTAATCAAGTTGTCTGCCGGGGCGCCTAATCTACAGATGATCTTTTAAAAGGCTGTGTTGTGTGTTCATTCGTCCATTAAATAATCCCTCCCCCAATAAAAACGAAGACGTATGAATCAGTCCATAAACTACTCATCTGCAAAGCTTACAGTCATTGGTCACCTCAACTGGGATCCAACTCCGCCACAGTACAAGACCTTGATGATATGGTCAGTTGTTCAAGGTCACACTCTCCCAATGCTTCCAACCTAATCTCAATGATAAAATTTTATGATGGTTGAGGAACAGATCCTCTTTAACATTGTGACTCTCCTATTAACTGTGGTTATTTTTTATGAACAACAAAGTACTTATACATCTTGATTTAAAAAGATGATTGTTTAAGTTTGTTTCAAATTGTCTTTTGTAGAATCTACCACCAAAATACAAATACTTTTTCTCGTAATAATAATAATAATAATAATAATAATAATAATAATAATAATAATAATAATAATAACCAATTATAATAATAAAAATACAACAATAATAATAATAATAATAATTGTATATATTTTTATTAAGTTATTCATTGCAGAAACTAACCGACGTAAACTGAGATGATGACAGCCATATCTCTGTAGCAACACCTATACAGTATTACAAAACCATAATATAAACAATGGAGGGAAGGACAGGTGCCGTACCTTAGAGCAAGGGTAAGTATTGGAATGTGAAGATGCAAGGAGGTAGATGAAAAAGAAGAGGAGGAGAAGGAGGTTGTAGTGGTGGTAGGGGAGGAGGAGGAGAAAGTGTTGTTGTTATCAATCATAACGAGACAGTAAAACACACACTTGACAGTATTACTCGTGATACAGGAGCCACACGTTTAACACCTTACAGTAAGTATGCTCCTGACAACAGCACCTCTGATCACGGAT
This sequence comes from Homarus gammarus, assembly GCA_958450375.1. Classification (NCBI taxonomy): domain Eukaryota; kingdom Metazoa; phylum Arthropoda; class Malacostraca; order Decapoda; family Nephropidae; genus Homarus; species Homarus gammarus. Next base: position 429,731 of record CAUDMG010003463.1, read on the forward strand.
GTCACGACGTGCTCAAGGATCTATTAACACTCTGGATGAAGAAACAACGAAAACATGAGAAACTGAGTAAGAGTCTCCGCCACCACAACAATGTGATGATGTGGGCAATTCATCAAGAACACGCAATACCATGGGAAGGTAATTTCCCTCTCTCTCTCCGACATTCGTCGGTAGATCATTTTAAAGACAGAAGTACAAATTGCCAATGAAAGTTTCGTGAAGGAATGATATCCGGGAAATGGCACCGCAACATTCACCGAGGTTGTTAAG
>CAUDMG010003463.1:435000-542500 GCA_958450375.1 Homarus gammarus
CCCCACCACTAACTCCCCTAAACCACAACAATAATCATCTCTTTCTTCATTTATCTTCTTCAATGTTTAATTACAGCAAAAACCGAAGAAGAAAAAATAGTCAATAAATCATTATGTACACAACCATACCTATTATCCTTCAGTCTCCTGTGATATGACGAGGAACGTAAAAACACCTCATTTTTTTTTTCGTTTGTTGTAATTTTGCACGACAATAACAACGAAATAGAGAGCATAAATTATATACCTGACGTAGGGATTAGTTATAGTGTAAAGATGACTGGTGTCTCCCCCCCCCCCCCAAAAAAAAATAAAAAATAAATAAAATAAATTAATACAAAATAATAATTCCTTGAGTCTCCCGCAATAAAAGAACATTGGATATTTTCTTTGAGTGACCCAATGACCCCCCTAGTTATGACAGAGCTACATCTTTATTTATGTAATATCTATCCATCTGTCTGTCTAGCTGTATGTCAACTGTGTTTATCTACGTGTTAGTCCATATACATGTCTGTCAGTCCAGAAAGAGAGAGAAACAAAGCTTCAGCATCACGGCACCACTGATGAATACTTCCCGATTACAGGTGTTCTCTCTCTCTCTCTCTCTCTCACACACACACACACACACACACACACATCAAATGAACTCAAAGATTCCCTCAGACTCACATAAGCCGGTAAGTGAAATTTGCATATGGACAACACCGCCTTAGAGGAGCGGACGTGATGAGAAGACTATAATAATAATAATAATAATAATAATAATAATAATAATAAAAATAATAAAAATAATAAAAATAATAATAATAATAATAAAAATAATAATAATAATAATAATAATAATAATAATAATAATAATAATAATAAAAATAATAATAATAATAAAAATAATAATAATAATAATAAGTGAACAGGTAGAGGACTATGAGACAAGCTGTGACAGGTTAATCTTCAAAATAATGAAATAAGCTGTCGGAGGTTAATCTTCAAGTGAAATAAGCTGTAGGAGGTTAATCTTCAAGTGAAATAAGCTGTAGGAGGTTAATCTTCAAGTGAAATAAGCTGTAGGAGGTTAATCTTCAAGTAAAATAAGCTGTGGGAGGTTAATCTTCAAGTGAAATAAGCTGTAGGAGGTTAATCTTCAAGTGAAATAAGCTGTAGGAGGTAATTTCTTCACGTGACCCGAAAAAATAAAAGTAATAAAAGTGACCAATAAGAGAAATCATGAAAATGGAACAAAATCAGGCTAATGACCCTCTTCCTGGGGTGAACGAGCCAGCTGTCAGGAAGGATGGGCTAGCAGTCTACCAACAACAAAAACAATCATTACACCTCTTGACAATACCATGACGGAGGGGGGGGGGGATGTATTTGGGAAGGGGGATGAGCGGGGAAAGGGAGGGGGAAAAGAGGGGGAAGGGATAAAGAGGAGGAGGGGATAAGGAGGAGGAGGGGAAAAGGAGGAGGAGAGGTTGAAGGGAGGAAAGAGAGATAGGAAGGGGAAAGGGGGGAGGAGGAGGAGAAGGGAGAACGGGGGACAAGGGATGAGAGAAAGGGAAAGGGGATGAGAGAGGGGGGGAAAGGGGATGAGTGAGAGGGAAGGGGATGAGTGAGAGGGAAGGGGATGAGTGAGGGGGAAGGGGATGAGAGAGAGGGGGAAAGGTGATGAGTGAGGCGGAATGGGATGAGAGGGGGAAGGGGATGAGTGAGGGGGGAAGGGGATGAAAGATTAACCTTAGGCTGAGGAGAGGGGCTAATCTTCAGGTAAACAGATCTGACTAACAGCCTAAAACACTCCCTCACTCGCAATTAACATCCACCCATAAATCAAAATAGAAAAATAAAAGAAATCTAGATGACTAAATGCAACAGTCCAATAGTGTGTCACAGTTCCCGGCAAAAAACTGAAATATTATCCATATTTTTTTGTTTTTGTTTTTAGCCCTCCTCGTTGTCAAGGCTGTTGCATCTCTCACTCTACCATTACGCCAGGATCCGGGTTCGACTCCCTCTTACGCACCTGGTTACGTGCTGGTGAGGAGGTGAGGTGCTTAGGGGGTCTGTAGATGGGGCCCGACTCCCTGTATTTTAGAGGCATCACCTGTCCTGGCTCGATCACTTACATTATAGACAAAATATCGGTCACGGTTTGATCATTCATAGCACAGAGGCAGTATCGGTTCCGGTAGTGGCTATACTGTATACTGTACCGGACACACAAAGGTTATATGTACTAATGCGTTAAGAGGTCATATCAAGTGTTCCGAGTTATTATGTTGGTGGTGCAGTATCCATGTCTTCTTTAAACAAACAAACACATCACTACTCCTGGATATTTATAGGTGTGTGTGTGTGTGTGTGTGTGTGTGTGTGTGTGTGTGTGTGTGTGTGTGTGTGTGTGCGTGTGTGCGTGTGTTGATGAGTAACACTTTTTCAGACAATAACACGCAGGTGATTAAGTGCCTCTCCCCTAACACACAAAAGACGCCTTACCATCATCATCTAAAGGCTAAAACAACAACACATTTTCACCCCCGTGTTCAAGGTTGCCTCAGCTCATATATCTAGTGAGGCAGCCGCTAGACCCTCCTGATTGCTGGCCCATAACACCATCCACCTCTCTGGCGGATTATAAACCACACACACACCCACTCGCACCAAGGACAAGTAGTGGGTTCTTCATTTTCCAAGGTCCTTTTACAGAGTGACTTCGCACGCAAGCACGCCACATGCACTCACCCTCACAGCGAATAGAAGTATGCTGTGCCGTGGTCTCTGCCTTTGCTTTAATGTGTGAGTGTGAGTGTGAGTGTGTGTGTGTGTGTGTAATGGCCTTATAAGCAACCCAACAGCAAACAACGCGAATCCGAGCACCGAATGGGATACACTTAACACTGTTATGCCAAAAACCTGCAGAGACCCTCGGCCAGATCAAAAGAATACACCAGGACTGGTTTGATGAAAGTGAATCGGCAATCAAAGTATTCATCGGTGATAAATGTGCTGCTTTTACTGACTGGCACAACAACCCTCAGTCTCGGACCAAAGCTGATACCTTCAGCAAGAAGAAAGCGGCAGCATAGCGGTAAGTTCACATTCTAAAGAATGACTGGCTTAAAAATAAAGCATGTAAAATACAAAAACCTGCAGATCAGCACAAGGTGCGCGAACTTTTTCAATTCCATTAAAACATTTTATGGGGCAACCACTCGTGGCGCAGCCCCCTCTGGAGAGAGCACTACCATTCATTGCTCAACCGAAACACCGATGTGGATGTCCTGACTACCCAGCAGGTCGCTCAGCATCCAGAGCTGACCCACCTCAGCTATCATCCATCCCTGGATGAGGTAGTTACTGCCATCAAACAGATGAAAAATAACATAGCCTCAGGGCCTGATGGAATCCCAGCCGAGGTGTGTAAAGCAGGAGGAACTCTGCTTACCAGCCGTCTCCACTCTCTCCTGGAGAATATATGGGGAAAGAAGGAAATCCCCCAAGCTCTTAAAGACGCCTCCATTGTCAATATTTATAAGAACAAGAGAGACCAGTCAGAGCAGTGGCAACTACTGCAGGATCTCGCTGCTCTCCGTAGCTGGCAAGATTATCGGACGAGTCCTCCTAAACAGACTCCTTCTTGAGGCGGAAAACTTCTAACCAGAATCTCAATGTGGTTTTAGACCATCACGTGGCACCACTGACATGATCTTTGCTGCCCACCAGATACAGGAAAAATGCAGAGAACAGCATCGTGACCTGTACATGGCTTTCATCGACCTAACCAAGGCAATCAACTCGGTCAACAGGGAAGCCCTCTGGTGGACCCTCAGCCGTTTTGGGTGCCCACCAAAATTCATTCCCATTGTGAAGCAACTCCACAGTGGTATGAACGACAGTGTCTTCCACAACGGCAACCAGTCAAAGTTCCTCCCCATCCGAACAGGGGTTAAACATGGTTGTGTACTGGCACCAACTCTCTTTTCCATTTTCTTGGCTGCCTTCCTTACTCGTGCCAGTGCCAATTTAGCCGGCGGGGTGGACATCCAGTACCGGATGAAGAGTCTTTTCAACATAAGACGACTCCAGGCAAGAACAAAGGTATCGGCAGTTTCCATTACTGAACTTTAGTATGCAGACGACCTCACCCTTGTTGCTCACACTGAACACGACGTACAGGAGATCCTAAACACCTACGCAGATGAGTAGGCGCATCTTCGGCCTTGAGGTGAATGTACATGACTCAGATTCTCTTTCAACCTGTCCCAGGTTCAGACATACCTCCATCATCCATCCAGCTTAAAAGTACTACCCACTCTAATGTTACCCACTTTCAGTATCTCGGCTCCCACCTGTCCACCACCGCAGACATCGATGAAGAGATTCAGCATCGGATCAGACGTGCATCTCAAGCCTTTGGCGGACTCCGAAACCGTGTCTTCAGCTGTAGGGAGCTGAAATTATCTACGAAGCTGCATGTATATCGAGCAGTGGTCCTCCCCACCCTGCTATATGGCAGTGAGACATGGGTCACATACAGGAAGCACCTCAAGGCACTTGAAAAGTTTCACCAACGTAGCCTACGTTCCAGCCTCCAAGTTTGCTGGGAAGACAAGAGAACAAATGTCAGTATTCTTGCTGAAGCTAACTGTAGGAGCATCAAGGCTACCATTATCCATGATAGCATGATAGTCTTAAGACGAACCTGAAAAAGTGCCAAATCGACCTCCTCACCTGGGAGTCGATTACTCCACATCGTAACGCTTGGAGGAGCACCACGCGAGGTGTCAATACTTTCGAGTTAGCCCGACTGCAAACTGAGGCAGACAAGCGTCAACGCCGGAAAGACGCTGCCACCGCCCCTCCCGCACTAGATGCAGCCCTCCACATGTGCAACGAATGTGGACGACCCTGTGGGTCTCGTATCGGTCTCTTTAGTCACTTCAAAACTCACCAACCTAGGTGACATCCCTAATAACTCATATCATTGTATGATGATCGTCATACTCGATTCCGAGCGACAGCAAAGTTGTAAGTAGTAGTGTTACTAGTGTGTGTGTGTGATGTAAAGGCAGTGAAATAATATTATGAGCGAGATTAGGTTAGATTAGGTTAGGGTAAGTTAGTTTTGGTTACTATAAGTTAGGTTAGGTATTGTAAGTCACCTCCATTACAATAATCATAAATACTTCTGATCAGTAACACATATAATTCTATCTTATTTTACTTTTCAATGTTGAAAGAATTCGCGCTTAAAATCCTAAGTTATTAAAGTGCAGTAATACATCGTCATGGAAAAACAATGCCCACAGTTTAAACAATTATATATTAAAATCCAGGTATTATTTTTTCATGAGTATCATAACTTCACTTTCACGCAGCCTCCGATAAGTTCAGTCCAGAGGCTTTGATATACACACTTAACTTGATTCGTTCCCACGTTTTTACTAGTTTTAAATGCCTAAGGGCTTCCTACTTTTTTTTATTCTTTTTCAGTGGTTAAACTCCAGGTCGATCCCGGGATCATTTTTCAAAAATAAATTCCAGTTTTCTTATTTTTTTTCCAAAGACAAGTTCAATTTTTTTTACAGGGCGCACGCACGCACGAGACTCACCCCCACCTTATTAAGTTTTTATATGTTGATGAGAATCAGGGGAGGTGAAATATACCGGTAAGGTGGGCGTATGGATGGGTGGGTGGATAACAGTAATACGTCAAAGGCAATCTAGGGAGGGAGGGAGAACCGAGATAACGGAGATACGCCAAGAGGGTATTATGAAGGTAACGCGCATATATATATATATATATATATATATATATATATATATATATATATATATATATATATATATATATATATATATATATATATATATATATATGCAAGTAAATCACTGTAGGTGCGCGTGATCTAGGTATATGCTGATAACCACCAGGAAAGAAGAAAACACGAAGTTCCCAAGCGCTTTCGTGTAATTCACATCTTCACATTATTATTCTGCCCACCATAATAAAGTCAAACAGTCAGTATTTACAACAATGTTTTTACGTGCCTTGAGAATTTGCAGTCCGGAATTCATCGATGAGGAATACAAATATATATATAATATTGGCTCAAACCTTAAATACCCTAGATCTTTCATAGACAAATGCTTAAACATTACTAAGAAAACTTTTTATAGAACTGATCCCAAGCCCACCCATGACCATAAGAATATCTTAATATTACCATTTCACAAAAATTTCTCACACATTCCGGCACAGCAAAAATCTTGGAACGTCAATGTGGCATTTAAAAACTCATGCACTGTTAAACAAATGTTAATCAAGAACTCCCCCAACAACACAATTGGTTGCATTTATAAAGTTCCTTGCAAGGAATGTAATATGTTTTACTTAGGCCAGACAGGTAAAGATCTTGTAACTAGAATTAAACAACACAAATACAGTGTTAGGACAGGCCAGGAATCCAATGCTCTGTTTGTTCATTTGAGGGATAACAAGCATTGCATTGACTGGGATAATACCTCCTCAATATTACCATGTAATTCAATTGATAGTAGGAACATCATAGAATCTAGTCTTATTAAACATACTGAAGCATTCAACATGAATTTGAGTAACGGCATGTACAAGCTGGACAACTTTGTAATTAAGAAGATTTGTGATCAGGTGAGAGGGCGGGTCACTGTCCCATCTGACCCAACCACCAACCGTTGTGTGCCATTTAAAGATTAGTAGGGTCATTACCTAATTACCTGACCATTGTGGACCTGGTCTCACCCTCCTCTGTATATATTCATCTTGTTTTGCATTACTCTATCTAGTCTGTACTCACCCCTGAAGATGTGAATTACACGAAAGCACTTGGGAACTTCGTGTTTTCTTCTTTCCTGGTGGTTATCAGCATATATATATATATATATATATATATATATATATATATATATATATATATATATATATATATATATATATATATATATGAACCCTGAGTTAGGTTGGGTTAGGTTAGGTTTTTCTGGTTTGGTCAGGTTAGGTTAGATTAGGTCAAGATAGACTAAGTTAGGAGGCCAAATTGGTGCGGGGTGTATCACACTGAGGCCCATGAGAACTGCCTGTGGACACACACACACACTACCCTAAACAACTACTGCCCCAGATGAGTGTAGACGTAGAATCAAATGCCGTGACAAAGAACATCTTAGAGGTGACTCCTAACCTTCCACAAGGCCACCATCTCGCCAGCGGAAGTCCCCCGTGATGCGCGCACACACTCCGTAAACTACTTGTGATGTTTCTGTGCCTGTCTCCTTTTGTCTGTTTTTCTTCGCTTGCGTGTTTGTCTTAACGTCTGTTTGTCTGTATAGCAATGACCACAATAGTAATAACGGTGGTTATATAAACAGTATTCATAATAAATATTATAATAATAATAAAATAATAATAATAATAAAAATAATAATAATAAAAATAGCAGTAATAATAGAAACAGTTACCGTATACCAATAGCAATACTAAAATGATAGAAATCATGATCATATTGATACAGGTAATAGTATTAGCATCAGTAGTAATAACACTACTACTACTACTAATAATAATAATATAATGACCGACTGGGATCATAAAATACCCAAATAAACATACAGACAGACTGACGGACGTATAATAGAACGGGACACTCACACATAGCACCATCCCATCAATTGTTAAAATAATAAACAGCTCCTGATTTATGTACTGTACAGCCCTATAAATGTATTGAACGTATATTATTATGTCAAAATCACATGTAAGTTTGCATATTTTCAGCCACCGGCTGCAACTTTATTATTAAACCGTTTATTATTATTATTACGCAGAAGTTTGTCGCAAAGTTAAGGCCACGCTCGTCCTCCAAATCCTATAAGTATCCTTGGACAAATTACACGACCATAAATAACGGTGAGGATCGTACTAAAACTCAAGTGTTACTGCCTGGCAAAGTCAACTCCCTCTAACCCTGAGAAAAAACACCGGATGTAGAATAGCATTGGCAGCGGACGTACTGGTGACTTGAACCTACTCACTCACACCGGGGAAAACATTGGTCTGGTTGAGAACTCGCTAGTTGAGTACACAAAGGCTAAGATTTGACGAACAGGAGAAGAAACCACTTAGTTAAACCTCTTGTCAACCCTATTAGATGAAACCTCTCAACTGAATAATCTTATATTAAACCTCTTAAATGAAATGTCTGAAGAGAATCCTCTTAAATGAAATGTCTTAAGTGAACGCTCTTAAGTAAACTCCTTAAATAAACCCTCTTAAATGAAATGTCTTAAGTGAACCCTCTTAAGTGAACTCCTTAAATAAACCCACGTAAGTGAATCCTCCTTAATGAAACCCTTTAAGTGAACACGAACTAGGTTAACGGAGACACTTCCTCCCCCCCCCCCCCCCTCCTAGAAGTAACCCACAAGCCTTAATAAACTCCTCCTCCTGAAGAGGATTATCCAGAAAGGAGCTAAATAGTCGTCTTTTCAGGGTAGGAGTAGAAGGATTATCCAGCACTCTCTCCTAGACCTAGAGGACACCAAAGAGGCATTATCCAACCAACACTGGATAAGGGTATTATTCCTCAGTACATCAGGGTCTTTATCCTGGAGTTTAACAGAGGCATTATCCAGCACCAAGGTTAACTAGAAAGAATAATTTAACAGTACCGCAAGACCTTTATCCCAGGATGTTGCAGAAGATGATGATTACCCAACGCACAAGACAGGACAAGGACCAAAACAGTTGAAAGTTGTCATCTCCACAAGGTGATGTAAACAAAGGCAAGGGCTCTTATTGGTGCCAAGTGCTGTAATTTTCCTAGTTGAGGATGTCCCTTAGTCTCTTTCAGTACTATCTATTTCCTGGACCACATCACATTTTTTTTTATTTTAGAGAAGTTGATTATGTCTTGAAATAGAGAGAGGTGTGTTGTAATAAGATAATTAAATTTTTATGTAGATAGATTACAATTTGGGACAGGACGAATATATTCTGGAGTAGATCGATTATAGTCTGAAGCAGGTCCATTATATTCTGAAGCAGGTCAATTATATTCTGGAGCAGGTCGATTATATTCTGAAGCAGGTCAATTATATTCTGGAACAGGTCGATTATATTCTGAAGCAGGTCGATTATGTCTTCGCTTGTAAACAAAACCAACTCAACACCATAAGGACGAGGTGAGGAGCCCCCAAAGTTATACAACCCTCACACAACACAACTGCGCCGTGACGCACCCTGCTGACGGAACTAACTCCCTCCTCTACCTCCCCCTTCTTCCGGCCCATATACCACAAAGGTTCCTTACTTCCTATGCTCAAATTTCTTCCTAAATGATGATCATGAGAAATTACCCGAGTTTATTTTCTTTATTTTTTTTTTATCTTAGCAACCAGAGGTGAGAGAGAGCGGGTCACAGCACACCAATTCCCCTTCCCGATTGGGTAATGTGAGGACTCGTCTGATTAGTTCCCTCTTCTTTGTTTATAAGGCATTTAAATATGGCGGCTTAATTGTACTAGGACTATACCGTAACTAGGGAATTTCAGTAACAGTTACAACGAAAAATAATAATGTTTGGGTGTAAAGAGTAAAGAGCCTCGTACCCAGATTAGTAGTTCATGTCATTATATCCTCCCCGTAAATGGCTGTAAGACTCGCTCAGTTCCATCTCGATACAGCACCATTTTTGAGCGTTACTTATGCGACGTACCTTAAGTAAGCCTATTAGCTACGTTATTACATTACCACTTGCGATAAATATCCAACATGGAAACGTTTAAGAATCCGGACCTCTGAGTAACAAGGCTAATCACTCGTCACGGTATGGAGGCATGACAAAGCACCACTCTCCCCCTAAAAGAAGCTCGTAGTTAGAGTATAGAAGAAGAGTATGAGGAGCGGACGATGATGAAGAGGGAAATGTGCAATAATGAGGCTGTGTTGTGGGTGGCGCCAAGTGTTGCTAGCGGCCTTGATGCTGGGCAACCATTGGCTGTTACCGTGAAGATGAGTCTGACGAGCTTTTATTGGTTGGTCATGACCCGGACCTGGAGAGAGGCCCCGCCCCTCATCACCTTACGGAAGATGATAGTGGTGGGCGCCAGGTGGGGTGTATGACGGGTGTATATAAACCGGCGGCGCCAGGCACCAGGCAGCCCCGACTGTGTGCCATTGTCCAAACAGCTAAAGGTAACTCTCTGGAGGTTCCCACAGTGAAGAGTATCGACACAACTTCAGTGTTAAGGGCCATAATCCTCAAAAGTTCTTACGTTAAAATCTTGTACCCTGAAACTGGAAACAAGTGAACGCATCTAGTCCAGTCTGTGCAACTTCCACACCAGCTTTGTGTCTTAGTTTACTAAGTTAAGATGCATTCTCGCGTGTCTAGTCGCAGGGAAAGTTTAACGTGTGAACCACTGAGGACCGGGTTAAAAGTGGGGAGTTTTGTGTTCATTACTACTGTACAGGTACTCTTGTAAGTCTGAACGTGAGGGTTTCTCCAGACATTGTATACTCTCAGTACCTGCTGCTGCCAACTGCTGTAACATTTTCATTACAAGTGAAAGCTTCACTCATAACCTGCCCTAAGCACTGGCCTATACGCCGGGAGCTTCTCGAGTCGCCGATTCTCTAGTACAGGTATATGGTTGTTGGGTCAAAATTATTGTGGTTTATATTTCAAAGACACAGCGTGGTCTCATTACTGTAAGTATTGTGAAAGTAAGTAAGATTGAAATCCAGAGAACTTTATGGATTTAGCAGTACTGTACGTAGTCTGTAAAGTGACCCAGGGCCTGTAAATTCGACTAAAAAGTAGCTTTATAAAATAGTAAGTGCAGACAAACGCTTATATAACTAAAAAAATAGAGTAAAGTAATAAAATATGTATAAAAACGACTAACTATAACTTGGAGGACAATGGGTGAATAATAACGATAAAATAACTCAAATTCAGTTTATCTGTAAAGTGAAAAAAACGTGTACATACTAAAAAAAAAACGAGTAAGGTAACCAGAACAGTTTATTAAATTATGAAAATGAGCATTGTACATCTTTCTAAACATCCTTCGAGAGTTTCCCAGCTATGAGGGCCAGTATACTGTATATATGTAAGTTGTTGGTTGGTAAGTTATCTCAAGAGTTTATATAAATTATTAACTTTCTGATGACTAACTATTGAACCGTGTGTTGGGCAGCCATGTGTATGCGCGTGTTGATGGTGGTGGTGAGTGTGGTGGCGGCAGTGGTGTCTGCTCTTCCACAAGACTACGGCACAGACGTCGCCGGCAGACAACTCCAGCCCCAGCAGCCAGTACCGCCCATGAATGTAAGATCCAACACACTTCAACAAAACAGTAGAGTACCATGTACAGTATTATAACGTTATCTTATTACCTTACGGCCGAGGTAGTGAGGCTAACTGTAGCATGACACTTATCTGTTGATGTTCTGTTGTGTACATGACAAATATACTGTATATACTGTACACTACATTATGGAGCTTTCTCAGTGTGTCATTTGTTTATGTTTTATTATCTATCAGGAGGATCAGAGTAGAAAATATAATAACTATCATAACAAAAGTTTTGTTGTTGTTTGTGTGGTGCAGTACGACTTCCAGTGGGAAGTGAACAACGAGGAGTATGGCAACTACTACGGCCAGCAGGAAGCCGCCAACAACGGCCGCGTTGATGGCTCCTACTTCGTGTGGCTCCCCGACAACCGCCTCATGAAGGTCACCTACTATGTGGAGGGCGATTCAGGCTTCGTGCCTACCATCACCTATGAAGATAATCATTCTCCTGCCTGGGGAACCCCCTACTACGGGAGGTAGACGGTCTCATCTCCCTCCTGCTGGCCACTCATATCTAGCCTCGCCCTCACTCATTCTCCGTTTCCTGGCGACCCTCCTATGACGACCCTTCAATCAGAGGCGTCCCACACACCAGGACGCCCCTCCTAGTAACAACTCCCCACCAACAGCGATGCTCAATACCCAGTAGGTGGCCGTCCCGGTAGCGCCTTCCGCGAGTGCCGTGACGGCATGGCTGTTCTGACGGACCACACAGGGCTCACACGCAGCGACTCTACTGGACTAACACCCTCAACGCTTCTCTCTGACTGCCACGCCTGCTAAACCTCTTCCTTAAACACCTATTCGTTTGTAATATCACAAAATTTTGCTCCCATACTCTTAAACTTCTAACAGCATAGAATCTATCCATAAACACTAGACAGTATAGCTTTTGTATTAATTGGTATAGAAATAGATATATGTGCACTGATCTGTAAAATACAATAAAAATATATAGTTAGACTTAAGGTTTTTTCTATGAACAAAAATCATTGTGTTAGAGGCAACGAGAATGACCCATTTGAACTAAAGTCACCTGAGTAATAAGAATAATGAAACATGTAAATGATGTGTGATGGCTGGCTTTATGAAACGACACAAGTAAACCGGAAGAAAATCCTCAGGGGCCATTTAAGAGAACCCATGGCAGAAAAGTTGAGTGTCTCTGCGGTTCTAGATTGCAACCACTGAGCCTAAGTGGGGTATAAGCTTGCCAGAGTTAATAACAAAACACATTATAGAATATCCCCAAAACTAAAACCTCACACCAAAGTTTATCAGTATGTGTGTCCCCTCTTGATGAAAACACACATAACCCACGAAGAGTTCAACACGCTCTGAAGGTATAATCCACAACTAGTCACATGGGCTCCAGTCTTAATAGGCCTCCATCTAACGATTAGGTTGGGGCCCAACAGAACCGGAGAATATTTGTATCAGTAACTGGAGTGGAAACCCCCGATGCCTGGAGATAAATACTTCCACAATGTTTAATTTGTACGGAATACCATTTCCATCTCTACAATGTGTCAACATGAAGCAACTGATAATTCTGACAACTAGAAAGACATAAAGGGGTAGTGGTTTAGCCTGTGCTTGTCAGAGTCAACAATGGCAAACAGGTTGACCTCATGAAACTAATGATCAAACTATATATGTGACTTGTAACAGCACAATTTGTATTATATAAATATTTACCCAAATGTATATTACCCATACATTCACCAAGTCATTCATCCATGAGTATGAATCAATTGGTGAGTTGACATTTCCTCTGGGGAGTGGGCGAGGTCAAGCTTGGTCAGCACAGCTCAGTAACAAACATCTGACGCGCTTCCTTTTTAAGACCTGCCTGACCACCCTCTCCCTGGAGAGAGAGAGAGAGAGAGAGAGAGAGAGAGAGAGAGAGAGAGAGAGACTATCATATCACCTGTTACCCAGTGAACATCTCACTTAAGTGCTCTCCCATAAAAGTGTACTAAGACATTTCCCTGAGCAGAGAAGGTATAATATACTCTCAACTGAACTCAGTACCTGTGAAACTATATTTTTCTACAATAAAACAAAACCAACAAAGTGTTTACATCAGCCCTTCCATGGGGGAGAAAATTAAGCTCATCCTTGACAACGACCCAGACAAGCATCGGTATGAAGTGTCTAATAACCATCTGTCGAAAGTAATGGAGCAGTACATCCAGCTTTATCTCGACAACATCAATGCTAGTCGTCAACGTAGTATTAAGGACTTCTTCGCCAGCAACCCACCACAACCACAGCCAGCCCAAGTCAGTGATAGTGACAGTGAGGATATGGACTTTGAGGGGTTTGTCTGGGAGGCCCTGCAAATCTCTGCTAGTAGTGAAAGTGATTCACCGGAGGGCAACTAATCTGCCCTCTGCCTCGGAACCAGCCGCCATCCCCGTGTGCCCAGTCATCTTTTCTACTAACGTAAGTGTTAATAAACCTAATAATATTGATATTTCTCTTAAATATTAATTGTGTGTGCATACCATCATAAAATTAAGATGCTATTTTTACTACAACGTATGTATTGTGTCGGAAAAAGTGTAGTTTGGGGGTCGGCCCAGTCTCTATTTCAATTAATCCCATATGTTCTGTTATTTCGTTTACGCATTTCTCGTTTTACGCTGACCTCCACGGGTTCAATTGACCGCGTAAATGCAGACTATACTGTATGTATATATATATATATATATATATATATATATATATATATATTGTGTGACCAACACAGACTCACGACTGAACTGTCCAAATATATATATGTAATGTCGGTAAAATAATAAATTTCTTCTTTCATTTATCTTTAACGTGAAGTTTTGTATTACCTGTACACTAAATAATTTTCTATTCATCCACTATAAATTTTATTTTTATTACACAAATTATACTTCGTTGAAAAGTAATATGGGCAAAAACATAAACAAATTTTACCCTCTATAAAGTTGCTTAATGGTCTCAGAATCACGGCTAAAACTTTGAGATAACCCCCACCTGGCCACACTTGTTATAGCAGATCTTGACGTTATGTTTATATACCTGTATTGTACTGAATTCTGAAGTTCCTCTAAATGCAATCTCTATAAAAAAATATTACAAACAACTGTACCCTTACAATCCAGTTCGAAACCAAATCAACCTTAAATTAGTTAACAAGCAATCCAGGGGACTGTTCCAGCAAGTCAGACGTCAAGCGAGGGATGGGAATTTTTTGTCTGTGACTGAAGATAAGTAATTGCTTCCCTTGAAGGGTTAGGCTTTGAGTAAATAATAAACATGGTGCCTCACCTTGTGCTGATGTTTGGTCATGATGACGGCGGTGGCATGGGTGTCATACTGTGGCCTGCCAGCACGACCGGTCATCTGTAACAGCTGGGCCACCGAGTACTCCTGGTAAGCTCCGCTCACATATTGCGCTGTTGATTTGATCACCACCAGGTGCGCAGGCAGGTTCACCCCGATGGCTGTCAACAAATGAAATAATTAAAGACACTTGTGTCTAAATTACAACCAGCCGTCTCATTTACAGTAGTTTTAAATTACTAAAGATTGTTAGAATGGGTTACAGTGGGCATAACCGTTATCACAATTTTTTGACAATACTGTAGATGGAAACTATGCACAGTATATTATTCACTGAGAGGCAGAGTCAGTGCAAAATGTAAATTCAATGGGTTTTTTCAAATAACAATGACAGCAACTTAGGCCCCGGCCACATTATACTCTCACGGCTAGTAATGCTTGCAGAATCTATCAAGAGAGACTCCAGAAACTCAGATTATTTTTAAAATTATCATGGACTCACTTAATTTTGTCATTCTGAGCAAATGAATGCTGATTGATGAATTGTGACTGAAATTTCACAGTTACTACACTCCATTGTAACTATCCACATTCACACCCTCTTGTTAAGATATTGGATGTGAAGGTGAATATGCTTAATACTGACCAAGAGTGCTGGTCGCGATGAGAACTGGGAGTTGGCCAGCCACAAAGAGTTCCTCTATCTGGTGGCGGTCCGTGGTGTCTAGCCCTGCATGATGGTACCCCACGCCACACAACACAGACTCTGTAAGATCGAGTCTATCAGCTGTGGAGACCTTCAGGTTGTCAAGGGTCAGTTTACTAACATTCAACTTATAATATATATGTGTAAATGTAGTATATATTACCTTTATAATTTCTCACACAGTGGAACTTCCTTTAAAATGAAGAGGACAACAGCTGTGTATAAAAATAAGAAAGCCAAAACATTGTTTAATTCTATAAATTAAACAAAGACAGTAATGCTTGGAAGAACTTACTAAAGATCGAAACATCAAAAGTGGAAGAGGATTTGGACTCTAAGTACATGTACAATATATAATTACCATCAACAGAATATAGCAACACAACAAATATGAACATTCCGACAACTTCCCATTCTCTAGCTGCATCACTAAGATGTTACCTCTGAGCTTGTTGTCTCTAAGGGAATTGCCGGTAGCGGTGAGTAGCTGTCTGTGACCAGCGTCTCTTACTAGTCGGGCCTCCCGCGTCAAAGCAGTTGCCGTTGTCTGTGCTGACTTCCTTGTTGACACGAAAACCTGCAGATGACGAGGGTGACAATAATGAGGTACAGGTGAGACTTAGGAAAAAAAATTGTGGCAAGACAGGTAACATCATTGTATGTGTTCATAAGGTGAACTTTTAAGAAATTATATACAGTATTTGTTAAAAACCATTAAGGAAAGGACTTAATTGGTGTTATGTATCATTGCAATTCTTAATAAAAACACTCTTGTTACTCGTCAGTTTAAAATATTCTTCCTTGCTGCCTTTCATTCTCCTCGCATTTTTACCCCACTGTGCACATCTTATTCACGCTTACATATCACAGACACCTGAAGAGTAAAGGTGAGTACAATACAAAGTGTGAGGAGACCCACCAGGGTAGGCTTGTTATTGCTGTAGGTGGCAATGACGGAGGGTAAACGGTAGGTGAGGGAGATGTCGAATCGAAAATCTGTCCAGGACTCTCGGGAATCGTAGCCCAGCACCACACGACGCAGTGCCACCGGCCGCAGACTCTCCTCCAACCTGCAGATAACGTTCACTGTAACTAACACACACACACACACACACACACACACACACACACACACCATAACTGGCCTAATCTTCAATTACTATTATCATTATCTTAATTGTTATTAAATAAGTCCTAGTTCACCTACAGACTGTTCCACCATCGGTCACGGGTAATTGGACTGTGGAACATATGATACCTATCATTCCAAAAGAAGGAACAATGAAATTATGTACGGTATACTAATCTGGGTTTGTTTTTGAGGGCGGCTCTCGGCCAATGTGCATGACAGCACTACGTTCACTACATTATCACCTAACTACATTCACTACACTTACATATATACACTACAGTACATCCTTTACAATATCTAAACAACAATAATTGCACTATCACTTTTAGGTCTGCGTTTTATTAAGGGGTTCTACATTTGAGATTAAGGGGGAGTGAGGGGTCGGTACTTATATGGGCTAAAATCCTACCTTTGGGATAGTTCTGGGGAGCATGTGCATCTCCATGCCAAATTTTAGTTATAGTGTATCTTCAGAGCTATAGCCAGAGATCGTGATTTTGCATTAAGAAATTCATAGTGGAGGATACATGTGAATCTCTGAAATATACTGAGAACTAAGGATGTCATTCTAAGATAAGGTGGAGACTTACTTATGGTAGATCGCAGGACCTTGGTCGTCAGAGAGCCAGGCAGCCACGTCCTCTGCATTTGGTATTGTTGCAGACACAGCAATGAATCTGAAAGTGAACAAACATTTCAACCAACAAACATAAATATGACAACCATAGAAAGCAAGACAAATTTGACTGACAAGGCAGTTAAGAAATACATGAATGGCATTTGAGAAAAATTCGAAGAGCTTGTTTCCGTTGAAAAGGGATACCTGTAGTACAGTATATGGACAATGATAATTACACTACTCAAGAATGTTAAGTTAATATTTCCCTAATGCATAAATGTAACATACGTAGTAAAACCACAAGCCCACTCACTTCAATCCATACAAGTACTGGAGAACTGAACGACATCATCGTTATACAGTAACTTTTACTGGCTAAGGATAAATTCTACGAAACAAGTCAAATAAAGTTTTAACCTGTATTAAAGTATCAAAAAATCCAGTGATTTGATAAATGGTTAGTTCTAACAGATGCAAGTGTCACTAGACCTAACTTAACCACAAGGACTGTGACCCAATGTGACTCAAAGACATACTGTAGTGGATACTCTCAACAAGCCTCCTGCTGGACCCGGAACTGTGAAGACCGCCCTCTCTCTGCTGCCATTGTTGGCCATCTTCCCTGACCGGACCATCCACCACTGACATGTCGACAACATCTCACGAGCGTTTTCGGTTTATCGTGCATTAGCTTGCCCTCCCCACTGGTGGTGAGTGACCCATACTCCAGCTGGAGAGCAGCTATAGCGCGATATTCCCGACGTGGTTTGAGCTCTTTTCCTTCTACTGCTTTTTTTCCTTTTTTTCGCTCTGGCCTAGGGACCTGCACCCTCAAAAGTGTATTCGTCCTGCGGTCCCCCCCTGTAACTGCTCACCTCCCTCCCAGGAGATTGTGATCACGAAAGGGGGTTGGAGCAAGAACTCATCCCAGCCGAGTCTTTCCAGGAAAACTGTGATCGTGCGGGTCCACCTACACCAACACTCAAAAAGAATATGGACAAAGTTAGAAGAAATAGAGGCAGGACCAATCACAGCATGGATGGAAGAGACAGGAGAAGGAAGAAGAGAACACTCGTGGTTCCCTCGCAGTAAAAGAAGAGCCCGAGAACCCACACCAACCCCACTCTATTGAAAGATGCAACGTTATCCCAGTGACAACCTTGGCAGCCCTACCACTTACAACATTAGATCATAAAAGACGGGATGTTCTCAGCAGAAACACAAGTACCTGCCCTAGACTCCACACCATTGGCTAGGACACAAGACCCAAAAATGTAAGGCATAAAATTGCAATATTTGCTAAAAATACAAACACCTGACATAAATATAACACCTAAGACGAAAATTAGCTGAAACACAAGCATGAGAAAACAGAAGCACTTGGGTTGAGCCCCAAGACCTAGCATTCTACTACTATTTTCCAATTTCCTCGCTTTTCTTCTTGCACTATCCACCAACCCCAAGTCCCTCCAAATTCCACCATTATTCTTCAAGTCCAGTTCCCGCACCACCAATCTGCGCACCAGCATCAAGATCTCTTCATACTTTACTTCACCGATCGATCGATCGTGGAGATCATTTTACTCGCATCGACTGGACCAACAACAACTCTCTACAGCGCCTCACCAACCAACTCCCTCAGAAGGCTCCTCGCCCAACAGGACCTCTGAGCAAGCTTCTCATCACCTAGTAACTCCTTAGCACTGCACTGTACATCAATACAGTATATATACAGAAAACGCATTGTGAGTTTCTATTCTACCTCAATCCTGAATGTGAGATATCTTACATGTACTTACGTTTGTGAGCCCATACAGAGATAATAGACAACCAAAGAGAACTGACAACTGGCCACATACTGTACACTACAATACTGCTGCAGAATTGATACGTTTAATGATTCCTCCCCTCCTGATCTACGGGTCGCTGGTTCGCGCCCGAAATACCGTCAGGCCATTCAGCTGTGACTGGGGACCTATTTCTAATATTCTACAGTTGTAAAAATGAAGGTCGTCGAGTATGATGATGACCACACTGTCGCACTGTGTACTGAAGGCTTAGTATCAAGTGTGGTATACTGTGCAGTACATGTACTGTGTCTAACAGACAATTAGGCCTATGGGTCCCACGACACACAAAATATCACCTGAGGGCAGGAGAGCACTGGTTGGGGTGAGTAGGGGGTCTGGTAGCGCGGATGGTCTTCATGCGGGACACAACAGCCTCCAGGGTGGGCCCTCGGCCCTCGTCGCTCAACACGTGTACCTGAAAAATCATTCAATAACCATCCACACAAACACGCGCGCGCGTGAGCAACAAAGTCTAGCAAGTGTAAGTAGAAGAACCCCAACCAAGAGGACCTGAAGTAGTGGGGAATCAAAACTTTGTCGTTTACCTATTGTGAAAATGGATCACCTGAAGAAAAGCTCCTCCACTTATTTCACCACAGAATAACCAGCCCAGTGCTAACCTAACCTTATCCAAATTAACTTAACCTGATGTCATAACCCTCCCAGGTAGCATAAGGGTTTTTTAATCTTAAGGTGTGAAAATAAGCAGGGGGCTAATTTTCAGGTGATCTTTGAAAATGATGTGTCATGTTGAGAATTACCTAAATATATTTTCTTATATATATAATTATTATGCATATTTCAGAAGAATTGGTTGGGAAAGAGAGAGATATAGCCGTGAACTCACTTCATCGATGAGGAGGAGGGAGACGGCCTGCATGAGGGAGGCGTGATCCCTCCACCGACGGGTGAGAGAGTCCCACTTCTCAGGCGTTGTCAACACCACCTGTAACACAGTTTAAACATTAATACCTGTACAACATTAGTAACATACAATATTTGTCATGTCACCACCGCAGCACCCAGTAAACACAAATAAGCCACTGCCACCTGCAACACAATACAAATAAACGACCATCACCTGCAGCACAACACAAATAAGCCACCACCACCTGCAACACACAATAAGCATTGACTTTCGCACCCTTTATCTAGTGGTGAGATCACGTCGAACACACTCGGGGTGGGGTTGAGTGAGATGAAGGTTGCCCTCCTTATTCCGGCGGGTTTCAGGGACTGCACCTTGTTCTGTATAGGATGTAAGGTCTAGTGTAGGTCCTGACAAATCCCGCATAAGTTCCTATAAATCTATAATTTGGGGATTGCTATAGCTGAAAGTCATGGTTTAAACCTAACTAGAACAATTATCACTGCGCCTTAAAGAGAGAGTTATAAGCTCAACCGTATTCTAAATATCTATAGAATTGTTGAACAGTTAAAGACGTTAAGTTTGTTGAGTATTAGGGATAGCGGGTTGCTTCGTTGTGGTTTTAGGTCAAACTTCAGGTTAAGCTGAGTTATGTTAGGTTGTTAAACTCAGGGTAACTTTGGTTACATTGGATTAGGATAGGTTATCCTTGGTTAAAATTTGTCTGATTCAGTTTTAGATTAGGTTAAATATAATCTGGGGTTAAGATCTGGTTAGGTTATGTCTACTCAGGTTGGATTACGTTAGCTGATGTAGCATATTTTCGTCCACTCACGCTGCAGGCACCGACCTGGGAGTTCCTGATGACAGAGATGTCGTCGTGTTCGGTGTCACCAGTGACCTCAGCACAGGTGATGCCCAGAGGACCCAGCCGTCGTTTCCAGTCCAGGTAGCGCTCACTCACTAGCGCCTTCATCGGTGCCACTGCAATATGGGCAAGAAGACGAACGTTAAAAACAACCACGAACAGACATTAAACATTTTGTTTCAAGCTAAACCTAATCTAACTTAACCTAGCCAAATCTAACCTGAACCAACCTAACCTAACCTAACCTAACTCAACCTAGCCAAATCTAACCTGAACCAACCTAACCTAACCTAACCAAATCTAACCTGAACCAACCTAACCTTAAATTAAATCTAAAATCCAGCAAATATAACCTATCACTGTACCCCAAAAACCAACTAAACCCAATATTTTCTAACCTAACCTAACAAGGCTAGGATATTTATTTTTTCTGCTGTAATGTTGCTTCAAGTTACTGGAGAAAAATGATTTCATGATGTGGTACTATTCTCAGCATTTTCAATCCCACAAGGGGGTGCGAGGTGGAAGGGGTCAATCCAGGAGACAGGAAAAAACAATATTTCATTTATTACTGTGACAGTTCAACAGATGCGGGAAGACAATAACTATTGAAAAAGATGAGACAGATGATATAAATTTGATGACATTTACACAAGGCAAAACATATAAATTTCTTGCAGAAGAGATATTTATTCAGGAAAATCTACAATCAAGTTGGTCTAGGTAGCTAGGTAAGGTAACGTTAGGCTAAGTTAGTTTAGTAGATATCGATTTGGTAAATATTCGTCTATAATGAATAATTATCTATATATGCAATAACATTAGTAATGTTGGTAGATACAAGTTAAAGTTGTTGTAGTATTCCTTAAAAGAATTAACAATACTCTATGAAAATATCTTGTTAAAGAAAACGAAAATTAACCACTTGGAAAAAAAACAACAGGAGTTACTGTATAAAGTAAAATGAAAATGACTATATACAGTATTCAATCACTAACTCATACCAGGAGAAAAATAATACATGTTGCATATTAAGTGAAACTTATTAAATTTCACATTATCACTGGAAAAACAATTAATTTCATTGCATTCTAAATGAAACATAATGCTCTACTGAATACATGTTGAATCCAGACACGTTATGATTCCACAAATGGAATCGATTACGATTCCCTTGGTTTCCCAAGAAGATGGAATCTATTACTAATCCTCAAAATGTGGAATCGTTTCCAATGATTACGATTACAGCATGTTTGGGTGAATCAACGTAAATTTATATTAAGATGTTACCGAATAAATGTCTAATCTAATCTACTCGACATTATCACTGGAAAACTAATATTAATTTATACTTCTTGAAGCATGCTGTATCCTCACATCATCAGTTCAATTCAATTTCAATATCTATTCCTTGAAAGAAGCGGGATCCTAGTGCTGTCACTAGGTACCTCTGTACAATAACACCAGAAGCATCTGGCAAGTGTGATAAGTATATATAAATATTATAAAGGTGCTTACTAAAGCCTAAGGAAGGAAGGATATTCCTTCAACACTTCCTCAATATTATTTACATAATATCTGGCCAGTATGGGGAGGATCATCGTGTCTCCGTCAGGGGGTCGTGGAGTGGTGGCCCAGCAGGCGTCACGGAAGCGTTGTGTGTGGGGACATCTTAGGAGGTAGTGGATAAGGGTGCTGCTGTCGGGTCTTCTGCATAATGCACAAGAGCGTTGCTCAGGGGATGCGGGGATACCAATCTCCCAAGCAAAGTCATACCCAATGATGATACGGGCAGCAATCACGTCCCTTTTCTGCGACCCTTTCCCATACATACGAGAGGTCAGGAAGTTTACGGAGGTAGGACCAGATGTGTTTATCAAACGAAGATGACAAAGTCCAAAACTTAAACAAAAAAATAGATGACACTGTGCTGATAACTGGGTCTTACTATAGTTATCTGTACAGACTGGGATTAGTGGACTCGCTGAATTCGTCAGAAATACGACTTTTAAGGAGCAGTCTCTAATAACCTTTGTTGACACCCACGGCACACAGGCGAGTTCTGTCCTCAGACTCCTCGCATCACCATCGGAAGATTGCAAGCGTAGGCAGTATTGGACACACTGTTTATGTTGAAAAATTACCATACTCAAGACGTTAATTCCATATGATTTCTTCTTGTCAAAACAAGCGCCTTTACCATCCTCGGGTTCAGTTTAAAAGGTTGATTTGGGTAGATATGGTTATATTTGGGGGTTTTCATGTTTTGGGGTCGGGGTTGTCAAGTTTGATTTGATTTGGTTTAGTTAGGTAAGATTCGACTAGATTGGGTAAGGTTTGGCTGGGTTGAGCTTGGCTGGACTAGGTAAGGCTTGGTTGGGTTAGGTGGGTTTGGCTGGGTTAGGCAAGGTTGAGCTAGATTTGGTAAGTTCGACTGGATTAGGCAAGGTTTGGTCTGGTATTTAGCGAGGTGAGGTTTAGTTTGGTTGGGTTTGGCAAGGTTGGGCTGGACTAGTTCGTGTCTAACTACAGAGTAAATGCGCAGTAGTATACTCACTGTAGACGACTCTGGGTGGTGGTGAGTCGTGATCAGGATGTTGTGCGCGGGATAGCTTGAGCTTTACCAGAGCCAATTCCATCACCACCGTCTTGCCCGACCCTGTGGGAGCTGATACTACCACCGACCGCTCTGGAATGTCGTAACAAAATTTTTTCATATATCTGCCCCACTATTAAGGTTATCATAAATACCCAATACTGTACAACATCGAAACCGACAATCATTTAAAATTATCCTAGTGTCAGGTTTGGTTAGGTCTATCAAACTCAACAAATGCTATAGATACTTAGAAACATTGTCTAATACTCCTGTAGACAGACCATGCATAAGGTTAAGCAAAGGAGTCAGAAGGACCCTCCTGGAAATAAACACCTGGCAGCTTCATCCGCTGTCCTTGGTCAAGTTACCTTGCTGTTCACCGTTGTTGTTTACCTACAGTCTTGGCACATTGGAAATTGTATACTCCAACGGCCTACCTGCACCGTATACCTACATTGTCTATATTCATGCTGAACTGTATAACTGCATAGTTTATAAACATGCTTATCCAGTTGTAAACCTGTATGACAACTTAACTGAATAATTATTATCATTAGAAATCTTAAGATAAACTCGAATATTCCAAGACTTCAATACATGTCAGTAGCACCGAACCCCAGTGATCCATTTCAGTGAATCTCTCAGCTCAATAAAATTCTCATGTGTTGACTGGAGTGCAGTGAGTAAGGTCGGTAGAAGTACACCATAATAGTTCAGTAGAGGTACATGAGTTCTTACCTGAGCAAAAGACGTCTGAGAACACGGTTGACTGGACAATGTTGAAGTAGGGGAACTGAGAGAAGATGGAACGATACTGCTCCGCTAAAACCAGTCAAGGAACAATGTTGACGAAAGTAAGCCATCTATTTCACCCACACACGTATCAACAACTACACACATACTGTACATATATATAAACACCCACACTTACTACATGCAACAATGACTTATCACCCACACACTCGACAAAACCCATTATATTTAGTACTATACTCAACATTCGCTCTGTGTATATACATATGGTTTTTATTCTCCCTAGTACCAACTCTTTGCTCAAAATATATAAAAGGATACGAATCTCAGACACCGGGATAAGCATGCCAGTTGAAGCACTGTCCACTGGTGCCTGCCCCTCAACCTCGCTGCAACACCAAAATAATATACAGTACGGTACTTTAATTTTGTCGGCCTAATTATGTGCCCAAATTTGAGAAATATTACAAATATAAATGTTAATTCAAGAACATGTTCCAAGCCTGAAAGGATGTGCAAAAATAAGACACTGTTGAAAAAGAACATAAGAACATAAGAAAATAGGAGCCTGCAATAGGCCGGTTGGCCTGTGCAATGTGCATGGCAGCTCCTGTCGAGAGTTACTACCACTCTCTATCATCCATGAATCTATCTAGCCTCCTTTTGAAACTTTCCAGAGTTCCCGCATTTACTACAAAGTTGCTAAGCTTGTTCCACTCGTCCACCACCCTATTTGTGAACCAGTTTCTTCCTATCTCCCTCCTTAACCTAAACTTATCCAACTTGAATCCGTTGCTCCGAGTCCTATCCTGCTCGGATATTATAAGAACTTTATCTATATCCCCTTTATTGATTCCTTTCACCCACTTAAATACTTCTATCATATCTCCCCGCACTCTTCGTCTATCTAGGGAATGCAAGTTAAGTTTCTTTAACCTATCCTGATATGGAAGGTTTCTAAATTCCGGAATCATTTTTGTCATTCTTCGCTGCACCGACTCTAGTGAATTTATATCCATTCTATAATAGGGGCACCAGAACTGAACCGCATAATCGAGGTGCGGCCTGACTAGCGCAAGATATAGTTGCAATAAGACCTCTGCACTCTTGTTACTTACACTTCTAGATATAAAACCCAATACTCTGTTTACCTTATTCCGAACATTAACGCACTGTTTTCTAGGCCGTAGGTCCGGGCTTACAAGTACCCCTAGGTCTCTTTCACGTTGGTTACAACTGTGAGTTTTCCCTCAGCCATTTTTTTGTTAGTTTAACCTAGACGCCACCGCCACAAATTCCAATAAAATTATACACATTTGCGTGTTGTACGATCTAGTGACAACCATTGTTTTTCTTATTTTTGGCCATACCTCATCTGATAACTAGTCAGTCACTCGTATATTTGGACAGGCCAAATATTCCTACAAGCACATGCCTGTTGTATCACCCAGCCACACCTACAGTTTTGTATATTAATATTCGCTCATGTGGGAGCAATAACAACACCGAGGAGTATTGACCTCGTAACTCTGGCATGTTTATATTTTGGAAGCTCCAGAGCCCCAATCAGACTCCCCACAACTCTATAAGTTTCTAAATGTGATGAATTACGCAGATGGGGATACCGTTTAAATTCACAAACTGTAAATTACTTGAAATAATAAATACTGTACAGCCCAACAATCAATATACACCAGGTTAAGGGAAAATTACACTTGTCGGAGCCTTAGCGTTCAGTACTGCATTCCGAGCTTGGTTATAAAAAAATTATTAGTACGGTTAACAGCTTACCTTTCTAAATATGGTGCTTGCTGGGTAGCAGTCTGTGGGTGACGGGACAAATAGTGACTTGGTGGCTGGTGACCTGGTGCTTGAGGTTCTTGTGTCTGGTGACCTTGTTGTTGACCTTGTGTCTGGTGACCTTGTTGACCTTGTGTCTGGTGGCCCTGAAGC
This sequence comes from Homarus gammarus, assembly GCA_958450375.1. NCBI lineage: Eukaryota > Metazoa > Arthropoda > Malacostraca > Decapoda > Nephropidae > Homarus > Homarus gammarus. Next base: position 461,069 of record CAUDMG010003463.1, read on the forward strand.
TGGTGACCCTGGAACTGATAACCTTGCGTCTGGTGACCCTGTGGTTGACCTTGTGTTTGGTGACCCTGTGTTTGGTATCCTTGTGTCTGGTGACTCTGGAGCTGGTAACCTTGTGGGTGGTCGCAATGGTCGCGGGACACAACCTGAGGATGACCGCTGGCAGGTCCTACTTGGAAGCCCGCCAGTTTTGGGACCCCAGGCGGCCACTCAGAAGACACGTCTCTCCACACCTGCACCAGAGTAAACACAAATCACTTGAATATTATACATTAACCGAGGTAAACTGGAGGTCAATAATAAGGCACTGGTTAAAACATATATACACCTGATTTACGCCTCATTTACTGTAGAGAAGGCTACTTACACTGTGATTCTTATAGTGTAAATATAATTAAGAACAAGAGGTAGAGCATTCTTATAATCATGCATTATACATAACTAAAAAAATGATAGTAACCACAGCACACTTAAAGCAGAGCAAATGCAAATACAACAAAATTTGATTCGCGTGCGTCTCACCACTGAATACAACATACATACAGTGGCAGTTTTATTCCGGAAAAATGTACATAAACTCTGACTGACCTGTGAAGGCATCTGCGAGGGGAGCTGAGATAAATCACCGTCATCTTCCGGTGGTGGAGCAACCTCGAAGGGAGCTTGCCAATTCCTGCGAAGAGTAATCTCATGACTCACTACTAAAACACCTTCTGTAAACACTAGCATTCATGGCAATTTTAGCGGGATGCATAAAGGCGGCGGCACACTGAGTACTTTGCTTCATATATGTTGTCCGTTTTGCCAGACGTTGGCCTGCCGGCCCAGCAAGCTGCAAGACTTCTGCTGTTGCAAGAAATGGACAACGGTTTGGCGCCAATTGGCAGGGATCTTTGCTGGCCGGGTAGTGCTCAAATGAGCTTCATCTAGTTTAAAGCAAAATTTTAAATAAATCCTGAAACAGTAATGATTTAGAATACAACGCATAAACGGTAACATTTTTCTATTCATTCGTCACTTTAAAAATTCTTTAGTATTATTCAAATCATTATTCAGGGTCTTCTTTGACCAGCCAGACGCCGCCACTTTTAAAAAACTTCACGACGTATCCATTGTCTTTTCTTTAGCCTTTGCAGACGCCTCATTTGCTTCAGCAATTGAAGAACTATAGCACAATCCTGCAAGACCTCAATTACTATAGTAACGGGATCCATGGCGAACCTCGTCTGAACGCTTTGTTGTTTTCGTTGCTATATGGCATAACGAAAATTGTGACCAAGTCCCAGGCTGCTGATCTGACTTTCTGCCTCATTTACACACAGTTGCAGGTCTCAATTGTTTCTCTTACTTTGATAACACAACATACATACTGTATATCGTTTCTTACTATTGATTTTTTTTAATTTTTGGATTTCTTTCTGGTTCTTTAGAATTACATTATTATTATTATTACAGTGTTGTTATTATTATAATTATCACTATATTTTATTTGTTTATTTTTTATTCTTATTAAAACATTTATTTTCTATGAATTATTATTATTATTATTATTATTAAATTTTCGCCTACCAGGTGCCGATGTGGGTCAGTGACCTGTGCCCGGGTGGGCTAATCCCCGTAAAAAGAAAATTGAATAAAAAGTCCCAGTGTGACGTAAAACGTCTTTGTTTTGCTGGCCGGACCGTGTTGGGCAAACATGTTTGGAGAAAATTGTCCAGTGTGCCCGGTGCCGCTGCCTTAGCACGTATACAAAATCATAAATGACCGTTCTGTCCGAAATCATTTTTCATGTGACACTATCAATATGGTTGATATATGTGTGGACATCGAAAAAATAAATATATTAATATTTATTCCAAGTTTAGAGCCTACTCATACTACACAATCATTTTAGCGCAAGATAATTACGCCAACAAAAACCTACATGGAGAGAAAATTTAGTAGGTCGGTCAAATGCTTAGGCTCACCAAACATAAATGCTTTAAAAGTCATTAGGCAGAGTTTGAACTATCATAGCTTTAATTGGAAGGCTATTTAATTCATAAGAACATAAGAATGGAGGAAACTGCAGCAGGCCTATTGGCCCATATTGGGCAGTCCAGTTTACACCCAACCCCTATTGCTCATATATACATCCAACCTATGTTTGAAGCTATCCAACGTATTCGAGTTAATGATATGTTTGGTAACTTGTTCCACTTATCCACTCATCTATTTCCAAATCAATATTTACTTAACTCGCGCTTAAATCTAAATTTGTCTGATTTAAAACCATTGCTACGAGTTCGCTCCTGGTTGGATAGTTTGAGTACCTTTTGTATCACCTTTGTTTAGCCTTGACTTCCATTTATACGCCTCGATCATATCGCCCCTCACTCTTCGTCTCTCGAGGGAGTTCAAATTAAGATGCTTTAAACCTGTATCTATACTCAAGGTTCCTAATGCCCGGGATTAGTCTTGTCATTCTCCTCTGAATTCTTTCAAGAAATTCTATATCCATTCTGTAGTACGGTTACCAGAACTGAACTGCGATCCTAACACTATATCTATGTTGTTTAAGGACAGGCCAGGAATCCAATGCTCTGTTTGTTCATTTGAGGGATAATAAGCATTGCATTGACTGGGATAATGCCTCCTCAATATTACCTTGTAATTCAATTGACGGTAGGAACATTATAGATTCTAGTCTCATTAAACATACCGAAGCAGTCAACATGAATTTGAGTAATGGCATGTACAAACTGGACAATTTTGTAATTAAGAAGATTTGCAACCAGGTGAGAAGGTTGGGTCACCTTACCCTCTCACCTGACTACCGACCGTTGCGGTGTTTTTTAAAGATTGTGGACCATTGTGGACCTGATCTCACCCTCCTCTGTATATATACACCTTGTTTTGTACTTCTCCTTAGTCTGTACTCACCCCTGAAGATGTGAATTACATGAAAGCGCTTGGGAACTTCGTGTTTTCTTTTTCCTTGTGGTTATCAGCATATATATATATATATATATATATATATATATATATATATATATATATATATATATATATATCTTGATATATATATATATATATATATATATATATATATATATATATATATATATATATATATATATGGTTGACCTTTTCTAAATCTTTTCTGTCTCAAGTTCTTAACCCAGATACTGTATAATTAAATGCACTTGAAGACTGTTTCAACAAGCCATAAGCACATAGAGATGGAACCAGCTAGCTAAGTGCTTCATGTGACGAGTTTCATAAAAAAATGATATTAAATATTAATAGAAATATACTGAAAACTATAGTTATTTACTAGAATGAACCTGCTGTACGATGTGGTGACAGTAACCACAAGGGATCCGAGTATAATGATGTAGGTAGCAACCACTTACCACAGTCAATATCAATACACTTGAATTAACTTGGTTTTTTTGTGTGTGTGTGTCTGGTAACAATGAATGACGGCGCCTAAAAGTTTACATGAATGAAAATATGCCTAAATATTATTTAATCTAATCATACGCACGATTAATGGACTCGGTCTGATTTAAGGTAGTTTCTAACACAACTAAAATGAACGCAAACATTAAACAATGCTGAAAAGTTCATCTTTCTTTTGGAGAGGTTTCCCAAACAACACGTTAATCACCGTGATGTGATTCAGATACATTGATGACTCAAAATTATTTTCGACCTCACGAAATATATAAACAAAACCTCGCTGAACTTCGAAATGAATTTTCTTAGTACAGTATTTACAAAGTTAAATATTCAGTTTTCACCACTTTATTTTTGATGTTGATGGCTACCATAAAACCATTGCTCTTTGATACTAATTCTTTCAAGGCTTAATAGATATTTCAGTGTTTAGACAATTTGGCAAGGTACATATGGTAATGATGCAACAGATCTATATCTTTAGGATGGCCTGATTCTTACAATTTTGTTTTGGTCATTAGGAAAGGTCCGGACAATTTAAAAGCTTGACAATGATTCGACAGCAAACTAACTAAATGTCTGATTCTCTTAACTACAAAGTATCCGTTAACTAGTGGTGTTGAAATCTACTTCCTAGAACACAAAATGATAAAAAGTAATGTGAAAATATCCAGGGAAGAGAGCAATAGAATAATACTCACGTAATGGGGAACATCAACTCGCTCAACCGTTCAAGTTCATCAATCGACAACAAACAAGATTGACATTTACAGACAATAATTACCACGAACAATATGTCGACACCATATATTTTTGAGACAAAAGTAACCAACTAAGGTTAAATTTGTTACTTGACATTATCAAAGAATCTATAGAGTTGGTTTTAACAAGTTTTATTTTTATTGTGTGCTCTATAAATATAGACGAATGTATTGGTGGGAGTGTTCGTGTTTGTTCTCAACATTATTATCCTGACCCTTTAAAATTTGGGCGCTAAATGTAAATCATATTCAACACTTCTGAATTTACTTCATTACCTCTTATGTATGAATACACTGATAAAGTGTTCGTACTTATGAATAAAGTTTAATATTTATCTACCTAAAGAAGAGTAATTTGAGTCGGAATAACCTTTGTTAGGGGTTGTTTAAGAGTAAACTTTATGAGCATGGTGTTGGGCTGCAGCAGAACAGTTCCAGGAGTGTTGAGAGGCGTCAGGTGGGGTTCAACGAGCTTCACTCTTCATTTCAAATATTACGGTGAAGTAATGAAAATATTGGAACCTTAAGATCTTGAATGAATTAGCAGTTGCCTTTGAAAGTAAGTATATAACTACTGTGGTGAATACGTTTTGTGAAGGCTAGAAAATGGGGTAAGCAAAGGTCTGTGGTGGAGGTGGGCGCCAACCAGTTGTGTACTATTCTCGCGGTGTGTGAAAGTTGGGGGCGTTGCAATAAGCATACGTTGTCTGGAGACAAGTGAATTGTGTGTACTATATAATGTACTTAATATTATTCAGTTGTCAAATATGTGACACGTGAAACTCCTGTGCACTACTCAGGAACTGTTGTAGTAAATGTTTTAACTTCGCTATTTAATTCCATCGCTGATTATCTGATGGAGGAGCAAGGGTAAAACGATTGTGAAAACCATTTCTAAAACAAACTATACTGACCAACTAACCCATAACTACAGAACGATTGTCTTGTATGGGTGGTTCGTCTACAGCGTTTAAGATGGCGCAGAATAACTATAAACTAGTGGCAGAACTAATATGAACTTTTATTAAAATAATTAAAATTGTACCTGGTTCTGTAATAGATGAAATGATATAATTATTGGCGGTGATATGTGGTCCAGCTCGGACGCCACAAAAAGTATACCAACTCAGGCTCAGTAGACTGCAGTATTGTATTCAGGCATTTTTTTAAAGTAAAAAGTAATGGTAAGGGTGTAGTTTAAGGCTATCACCATAAGGAGTGTAGAAATCGTTGGAATTTTTCTTACGCACTAATAGCATGCTAATAAACACAGAAGTTGACACGACCTAACATACCTATAGGTTGGGTATGTTAGGTCAGGTTTTATTAGGTTCTATGCATTATCGTTTTAATTTATGTGTTAAACAACTTACTTTAATATTGAGGTTGATATACATCAGCAATGGCAAGGAGGAATTCGTGGCAGTGTTCACCATCATTTAATGGGAAACGTCTCTTGAAGGTTTTCAGCAGGTAAACAACAAAAATGGCTTACAATCACGATCTACATTCATCCCTTATTGTACACTAGTCCGTGTCAAGTGGACCTTCCCAGTCATCCTACAGATACCTTGAGTTCTCCTTAATGCTATAAGTACATCCACTTAATATTATATGACCGTACCTTGGTACAATCCGTCTAAAACAACATACAGTAAGTGGGTTACTAAAGTTTCCCGTTTTCTACTGTTTTCTGAGACTCCAAGCGCGGTGGATTTTAATGTTATGTAGCGTAATATGAATTAAAGAGATATTAAGTTTGACAATGATGTGCGCCCAACAGCTTCAACCAGAGTTGAACATGATGACTTAGTCATCTGAGTAAAAACTCGCACAGTATTCATTGGCTGTCCTTATGTTTTCGTCTTTACCACCATTGGTGAGTAGAATTTTTGTTTTACACTCATAAATATTATTTAAAACATATATGAACAGTAAGTAAGTGTTGCTTTCATATATAGAGAAATGACGATATGTTTTCACATGTATTGTACGCACTAACTGTTCATACGTTGGCATTCCCAATCATCTCACTTTATTTCTTTACCATTAGTGGTTAGCTACGTCCAGTGTTCCATTTATTAACATTAAATAACATTACTTAAATCATACATACAGGTATTCAATTTCTTTTTATTAAGTTCACTACAGATACAACCAGGGTCTTATTTTCTTCAGTTTATTATGTAGAACCATCGTCACTCACGAAAACAATGCCATCTTATCTCCTCGTGTGTGTTTTAATATTCTATTTATTATTAATGAATTGCATTGTTCATTTTACATATATAAACATTAATTCACAGTAATAAACAATAATGAATCTCTTGTACATACTCTTAAGATAAGTGACTGTTTCCTTGAGTGTGCATGTATACATTGGTGTTCCAATATGTCTCAATTTTCTTTAATATCAGTGGTTACTTCTACTGTACAGTCTCTCCTCGACTTACGACATATTCGACTTACGACAACCTGGACATACGACTGCCATGGTCGTTTAAAATATTTTTCAAATTACGTATTTTCGAGTCCCGATGTTAGTGATCGCGGTGTACTGACAAAATTTTCGTTTGTAATTCACTTTAAAATGGCTGGCAAGCGTAAAAGTGAGAGTTCTCGTGGTGCCGAGAAAAAAAAGACACACCCATTTTAGAATTTTGATGTATTTTTTTTGCCTTTTCGACTTACGACCTGGTTGTCGGAACGGAACCCCGTTGTAAGTCGAGGAGAGACTGTACATTAAATAACATAAATTAAAACATACGTATTTTTTACTTTAATTTTACAACAACAACAACAACCAGGGTCTGATTTTCTTCAGTTTTAGGTGGATTACTGACATTATGGGTGTAAACACTGACAACAATGCCGTCTCTTATCCTCTTGTGTGTTTTAATGTTCTACGTATTGTTAATGAATTGTATTGTTCATTTCGCATATACTGTATAAAGATTAATTCAATCAAATACATATTCAGTAATAAACAATAATGAATCTTTTGTACATTTCTTAAAAAGATAATGGCGTGGTATCCTTAAATGCGCACGTATATGTGTGTTGGCGTTCTCAATCCATCTCTTTTTTTTTTTCTTTGCCATTAGTGACTAGCTACTTCTTTTGTTCCATTTATTAACATTAAATAACAGTTAAAACATATATAATAATTTTTTTTACATTTATTTTACTACAGCTACAACCAGGGTCTTATTTTCTCGTATAGAACTATCGTCCCGGACTCCCGGCTGTAAACACAAATGAAAAGAATGGCGTCCCATCTCCTCTTGTGTGACCATATTATTATTCATTTATATTGTAAAAGGTGCATTCAGAAACATTATTTAAAGAATATTGTTTGCAATTTTCATTAATTGTTTGGTTTTTTGGGGAAAGGAGGGTAACGCATCTCATTATTATTGCTTTATTCACCTTACACTGCAATATTGGAGGACACATTAACGTCGTTATTCGACGCTTTACTGTACACTGTATTTTGCAGGGTGTTGTTAGAAATGTCATTGTTTACACGGTGCTCGCCTCCTCCTGTCTGGTAGGTGGGGGGTAGAGCGGGTGGAGGTTGCGCTGCTGCCCCCTGACTTTGTGTCGGCACACTTGTTTCCACTACCCTTCCCCTGAATATCCCATGTACACCCATCCCCGTTCCTCCTTGACTCCTCCCTCTTCTGCTTTATCCCTTAGGCCCCAGGTGACGTTCCAGAACGTCCGACTAGCGCACCCCGGGTGACGTTCCATAATGTCCGCCTATTTTCTTGGCATTTTTTTTTATATATATTTATTTATTTATTAATTTTTTGTAATTATTTTTGGAAAAGTTGATTTTTTTCCTTGATTTAACCTCGCCGGGGGGGGGGGGGGGGGGGGGGTGGTACTGCCAGTTGCACCCTAACCCGGGGCTTAAGGGTTAAGCCCTGCAGGAGCTTCTTGTGCTGTTCCCTCTGCCTTACCGTGCGATCTGGGTGAATGAATACATTCCGAAATGCCTCGCTCCTTGCTAATTTTTTTGCCTGCCAAATAACCTCCCACCTTTTTCGAGTGTTAAGGATAATTTTAAGACCACATACACTTTCACTATGTATGTGACCTTCAACTTCCGCCCTCCTACCTTACCTGAGTCTGCCACCCCTATCTCTCCCTTCATCAATACCTCCGCTACCCTCTTATGACCCGTCTTGTAGTACGAGGGATTGATGATTACTTTTGGCCATGACTGTACTGTATAGTGAGACAAATTATAGCATATATTTAAATGATTAACTTCCATACATTGCTTGCACCCACATATTTTTCATCAATTTCTTAGTTCAGAGACTTTTAATCTGAAATATTTATTACTCCTAGGCCTAGAAATAGAATAATGTACCATTGCTAATCACATGTGTTCTTTCCTTTTATTTTTAGTTGGGCCCCATAAAAAATGAAGAGACACAGTAATATGCCACATAAGTGGTATAACTTGGAGGAAGTCTTCACCTCATGTGACTCTTTAGAGAAAATATATGAATCATTGAAGACTATTCTTCACTTACAGTTAACCAACAAGTTATCTTGGTCACCTGATCCGAGTCGAGCTATATTGCATTGGTCTCGAAAGGTACGATTGCTGTTAAGTATACTGTAGCATTATTTTTTTAAACAAATGTTTTTTGGTAAAAAAAAAAAAAAAAAGTTTTTTTTTTTTGCTTACCCTGATACAAAGTAAATTTTATTGAGAAGAAAATATTTAATCCCATAAATGCACAATAAGATTAAGCTAAGCCTGTTATAATTAATACCATTAGCTCTAGTGTGGTACAATACACAAGATTTAATTGTTGTCCTCATGAAAATTCTTCTTAATGGTGCAGGGAATCTGGATTTATCTTATATGCTGGTGTTCTTATTATGTCTACTATTCTTTGCAGATAAATGACTCACATGACATGTCCTCAGCATTTTGCCTTGTGCAAATATTAACATCATATGCAACAAGTGGTGCTCGAGATGTAAATGTTGAAACAATTTTGGAGGTGTTCCTTAAGTGTCACTGGATGCTAACAACAGTACTGCTTCTGAAAAATCCTCGTTTTGAAAATCTAAGGAGTGCCTTGACCGGATTGTATTTTGTAAGTACTGGGTTACATGCACTGGCAACTGTTGGGCTTTATTAACTTGTATTAAATTTTGAATGAAGTGCTTTAGACTAGCTACAAAACTTTATATCTCTTTGTTGGCTGTTTAATATTTCTTCTGACTTACAGTATACAGTATCTAAAAAATACACCCAGGAATGCATCCCCCATATGTAATATTATTGTTGGGAAAATATCTACTGGTTTACGTCATTTCACCTTACAGTCAGTTCTGCTATAACGCGATAGTTGTGTTTTTGTAAAACATCGTGTTGTAGAAATTCGCGTATTAGAAATAACAGGACTTATGGAGAAAATAGGGTTAGGTGCAGATTACTACTCGAAATCGAAAAAAATTTAGTAGTTAGCCTAACACAAAGGATAGCACAGTCTAAATAAATGTTACATTCATATCTAATAATGAAATCATATTGTAAATGTAACACTTTACCTTGAAAAAATATGAATATAACTTGATGGGGGAGAAGGGTGATTTTGAGGTAGATAACATCGAGCTTCTCTTCAAGGGTTACAGCCTTTCTTTTACGATCATCACTGGGAATGCGATCACCAGAACGCTTCTTGGAGATATTCTTTTTTACCATATTCACAGTTAATACCACAAAAATGGAGAAATGGTAAGCAAAAATCGCGTTACACCAAACAAGCATTCGCTTTATACAAATATCGTTCCTCTATTCATAAATCGCATTAGAGCCAATTCGCGTTGTCAAAACACGCGTTATAGGAGAACTCGCTGTATTTTGTGATTTTAGGAACACATCCACAACATAAATAGAGGACTTTCTGTATTTAGTTCCAGACATTTATGATTGCTTAGCATCTTATAGTAAAATATAGAAAACTAAAGTTAGATTTTTGCCATTAGAGATATCATATACTGTACATTATTTTGAGTAATATAGGAGGACTTGAATAATTACCAATATTACTGAGGTAATTTTAGAATAGTACAGGGCTGCCTCGCTTATCGCAAAGGTTACGGGCATGAAACTCGTTGCGAATATCGAAATTGCGAACAGCGGAGCAATTTCTCCCATAAGAAATAATATAAGTAGGGGGGGGATACGGGCGTCGCGGTGGTCACGGCCATCAGAATTTAACACTTGTTTTACTCACTACATATAGAACACAAAATATATGAAGAAACAAGGGCATAATATCAAATAAACATGAATAACAAACACCGAGTTTATTCGGCGTATATGTTTACCAGTACAGTGGTCCCTCGGTTAACGAGCACAATTCGTTCCAGAAGGTTGCTCGTTTACCGAAAACTCATTAACCGAAACCATTGTTTCAATGGGTTTTTGGGTAATTGGTTCCAGCTCACCGAAAATTGCATAAAGTCAACAAAAAAGGTAGTAAAGTACACTTACTTTGAGGTGTGTATGTAGAAGGCTCCTGGATGATGATGATAGGAATTAGAATGGGGATAGAGGAGACGGGAAGGCATTGGGGTGGAAGAGAAGTCACCCCATGGCACCATTTCACCCATAAAATTTTAGTTCTCTTGGTGAAATTCAAGATTATTTCTTTAAATCAACACTACACTGCATTATATATTGTCATTATGTAAAATAAATTTCAAATTGACCAATAATTTGCTTGGAAACACAGAAAAAAAGCGTTTAGTTGAAGAGTGTCTCAAGCAAGATGTTACCTCTACTGAAAAGACTCAGAGACTGACGCCTGTTTGGTGTGTTGACAGGCTGTTTGGCGTGCATAAAACTAGTTTCCTGTACTTCAGTTATGTTCAATAATTGTTAAAATGACTAAAAAAATTAATATTAAACTTTAAAATTATTGAATAGTATAAACTTCTTGATATTTACTAAAACATTAAGGAATTTAAGCCCTAGAACCGATTACTGTATTGGTGGACTAATACTACAGCTGGTGGACCGCCAAATGCAAGCGAAAACATGTGGAGGGTCGCTCGTTAATCGAGGGATTGCTCGTTAACCAAAGTTAAGAATCTTATGGAAGGTAAATCGTTAACTGAAATCTCGTTAACCGATGGATCACTGTACAGTTTACAGGGGTACTTTACATGTTTGAGTGTGTGAGTGTTTGAATATTTATGTGCGTAGGTGTGTGAGGTAAGTTTTAAATGAAACATCACGGAACCTCGTCACCTTCGTAGCCGTCAGTGGTGTTGCAGACCCGGCCATCTCCTTGATTTTGTCAGTGCTTTTAACTATAGAATGCACCGTTGAGGGAGCCAAGCCATACACGTGCCCAATCACTGACGTTCCTTCTCCTTGTTCATGTCTTTTTACGATATCCAATTTCACGTCCACGTAACTGCCACACGTGATCTCTGAGCAACATTGCTGGGAGTTTTAGTAGCTGGTCTCTTAGGCATTGCTAGATCACACAAAACACAACTGCGAGATCACTCAAAACACACACTAGCACGTGTGAGACTGAGGCGAGCTGGAGCATATGGCGGAGGAATACGTACACACGTACACACACTGTCCTACGCTACGGTTGAGGCGCACGGTTCAAAATTTTTGCTCGTAAGAATTTGTGAATAAAATGGGTAACAATAAATTGATTGCGGTTAAACAGGGTTACAAATACCAAGGCTATGAATAACAGGGTTTGCCTGTATATTGTACATTGGTTCTTTTAATATTCAGATAAATGAATATACAGTACTACAGTATATAAGACTACCAAATACCCTGTACAGCTCTTCTGACATAAAATATTGTGATGTATTCAGCCATTAAACCATAAACCCTAGCCCAGTTAAAAAAAAATTTAATGAAAAAGAATGTAAAAAAGGTCAAATGGGCACAACTGCCTGTTAGAGACAGTGTAGATACAGCACACTGTATACTGTACTAAGCCTTGTATGCAAGGAGATAGCATGGCCAGCACTGCACTAGACCACTTTTACTTCCCCAACTTGTATAGGTAGATGAACTGGGATTGAAAAAGTGATGCCACACTCCATGTTATCAAACAAATGTAGATGCCATATAATGCAGGGGCATGACAGCCTTATAGACATGTCTAGACCCTGATGTGCAGGAGTTGAAATCCAGACAATTAAAAGATGCTCCCTCACCAGCCAGATCCACTGATCAAGGAGCCCCATGATGCAATGAAGACCCAAGGGAGGCTGAGTTGCACCAAATGCAGGCATTGTCTCATCTTTTTTATTGTAGCCAGAAGTTTGATACAATGATCTTTCTTTCTGACCTGGTGACTTTGAATTTTTCTTCATCCTTTATTCTTTCAAAGTAAATAATATTCATGCCATGGCCATTCATTGATAATAATGTTGATTTTAAATTTTTTGGAGTGAGGTTCTTCAGCTGGAGACTCTGAGCTTATTAACTGTCTACATCAGTTCAGGGTCACTGTGTGTGTGGCATACTGTACTCTCAAGCCATCAAATATCTGCAGAGTTAGTAACTTCAGATTACTGTATAAGGCAAAAAAAAAACAATTGTAGGTTTGGCATTAAAAGATTATGAGATGACTAATTTTCCTGATTATTCCAGTCACCATTATCTGTGGGGTTGGGGGAGTTATGTGATTGCAAACAATCTGAAGGACATGCACTTTTTTCAATTCTTTAACGCATTTTATCAGTAATACCGTTCGTCATATCAAAGCATGTTGAAAATCAGCTGTGATTTGAACATGTGTCTTTATAGTTGAACATAATAATTAATTTTCTATTGTTCTTCCCATCTTTAGCAACAGTTCTAGGGTTTCTTTTGATCTTTGCATTTTAATGTTAAAAAATAATTAGTTAAGTTAATTAAGTGATATGAAAAATGTTTGTTTCTACTAATTTTCAGAGTCTCATCGAATGCCACCAGAAGACGTTAATGTCACACTTTTGTGAAGTTGGTCGAACTTTTCTGAAATCTTTGGTAACTCCCAATATGCCAGCACAAATAAGGACCCAGTGTGTGAAGTTGCTCAATGAATTGCTGAAGTTGTCCCCATCCATGGCTCGAGATGTCTTCAGGAAGAAATACAACAAATATTTGTGAGTCGCTTGAATTTTTGTCTTGATGAGAATGAAATGTGGAAGGAGGCAAAATTATGAATGCACTGAGGTTATCACAGGATTTATATGTGGATGATGCTCCTGTTACATTACCCAATCACATACTGGTATGAATTGCATAATATGGTAAATTTTTTTGATGAAGTTTGTTGGAGGAAAAGGAACTGTAGTATTTGAGAAGTTTGTAGGATTGATGACGTTAATATCTTGTGTACAGGACCCCCTCTGAGCTGAATAAAATCGTCTGCCATTAACCAAATGAAATATTAAAAGTGGCTTCCCGTAGTGGAGGGGTTAAAACTGAAGATAATAGAAATCTTTAAAAACTTGAATGAAGAAAAATTCATGGGTACTTACTGAATGTGTGATGCATTGTGGGGAGGTAAACCGTGTGATAGATCATATAAGTCCGAAAATATTTCCCACTGCCCTAACTTCAGGGGAATTATGGAAGCACTACTGTATTATCAGGAGTGTTTGAGCAGGGATGGGTATTATGTACGCAATGGAGGGAGAGGTGTGCCTGCTTGTGGTAAATATTGTGGATAAGGGTTTTGTATGCCAGTGTGAGTGTATGAAGGTGTTGCTATTGTAGAAATGAGATATGTTTTGGTGTATTGTATTTCAAATGTGTTGAAGGTTTGGGTGTTCACTATGAAAGTAGGAAGATGGTTAAATGTAAGGGTTAGTGAAAGTATGGTATGTGAGGTACAGTGTTTGTTGTGTAAGTTGCCTGGGCTTGTGACATCATTGTCATATTAATAATACAGTACTTTTTCTTTATTACTACCAGTATCTGTTTGGTCATTTTCTTTTTTGTGTAGGTTTTTCATTCCTTAGCTCTTTGTGGAAGCAATACTGTGCATCTTTGCTTTTGTTATAGCTACAGAATATTCCATAAGCTGCTTTTTTAGTTTTAACAGTTTTGTTTTGTATATTTTTAGATAAAAATATAAACCCAAATAAAATATAATAAACAGGCTCACTATATGGGATTACATATTAAGAAAAATAGCAAATATTGTTTTTGCTATTTCCATCAATATTTTTTTTCACATTCACAGTTGTAACTGTATTGGGTTTCATGGCATTATTGTTATGCTAAGAAATCCTAACTCATGAGACATGGGTATAATCTCAAGGCCAGAAAAGGTTTATTGGGAAATTTTCAGCTGTGGTGTACCGTACATTGAACTGATCACCAGCCATGTCAGTACCCAGGAGGTCACCGTTCCTTAAATTGTGGATATCCGTTTAGAGGATATAAGTTCCTTTGGCTCAGTTAGTTTATTTACTGTTGTTTTAATTGTTGCAGTATGGATCTGCCAAATTTGCTGCAAGTCTTAGGTGACTATGATGCCCAGTCCAGTGTAGTAGAAGCCATTTACCGAATGTCCACCTCATTCGAGAGAAGCAAATGTGTTACGCAGTGGTTCCCAGATTTGGACTGTACTCTCCATTCACTATTTATTAGGATATCAGAATTTGATCCTGTAAGTATTATTTGTGATTTTCTTTTGAATGAATTACAGATTAGCCAAGTTAAAGAAGTTACTGTACTATAATAAGTGCATTGAAAAATGTATGGGGGGAAATACTGTATTAAGGTAGACAAAGAGGGGAACTACTGTATAGGTTGGTGGTAAAGAGTGATGGAAATAATGTTCTGTACATAGCATTGTTGAGAGTGAGACTTCAGAACCCATCAGGGTTTTTGAAGGTTGTATGAACACACTAAGAGAATGATAAAGGAGAGATAAGATTGTTAATTCAGAGGTGGATATTCAAAGAATGTAGGAAAACCTAAGAAATAACTGGAAGAATTGGGTGAGAGAGGCACTAGATCAGAGGCAGATGGACAAGGATATCTAGGATGGAGTAATGAGTGAATGACCAGAAAGCATTACATCAAATAGGTGATGCCTAGTTGTGTGAAGTGATAGGGTTAAACTAGATGGATACCTTAAGGCAATGTTGTGGAAGGAAAACCCCATAACAGTACACATCTGTAATAACAAAAAGAAAGCAAGAATACCCAGATGAAATAAGTCAAGTTCCTTTTGATTTTGGCAACCTCATGTCATCAGGAATAAACTTTTGAGGTTAATAAGATTATTTTATTTTGCAGGACTGTCGTCGTTTCTTGAATGCATTTAATGCATTACATGGAGACAATCGTAAAGTCTACACTCTGCCTTGCCTGTCAGCGATTATTGGTAAATTGCCTTTGAGTAAACCTAAGGTAAGGAAGAGAGCCAATAGAGTACAGTATTTAATGTTCTAGGATAGTAAATAGGAGGGAATCAGCAACATATAGTATTATTACAACCTTAGAAGCTTCTCTAGAGGGGGGGGACCATGTAGTGAAAGAAGCAGAAATAAAGTTTACAGGACTCAAAAGAAAACGTATGAATAAAAATCATTGATAGAACTTTTAATGAGACTGGCTGAATGAGTACTGAGCAGTGGTGGATGAAAGATTGAAAAACCTTAGTTGAGTAAAGTTGCTATTACTCCAAGAAAAAAATTCAAATAAAATTATAATTACATTATCTTTGTGTTGCACACACTTGCATGGAGACAAACATTTTTAGGGGTGCGACTTTTAGTGGTGTGGCCTTCTGCCAACTCCAAATTCTGTATGTACATTTTTCTGAGTAATGTTCTTTAAGGTGCATTTAAAGAAGTGGTGTCTGAGTGTTAGCACCAGTTCAGTGGCCCTTCTTAGGTTGTGCTCATTAGTTGGCAGCCTTTACCATATCATGGGGACCAATACAGTACAGTACTCCATCTAAGTACAGTATGTGTAGTATTTTCACACTCTATAAATCTTTCCAGCTTATTAGCAAGATTTGTCTTTTTCTGACAATGATCCGAGAATTTTAGTTTGTTATTAACATAAGCTCCCAAATATATTTTCCGTCTAGTTTCAGTTAGGGGGAA
Organism: Homarus gammarus; assembly: GCA_958450375.1. NCBI lineage: Eukaryota > Metazoa > Arthropoda > Malacostraca > Decapoda > Nephropidae > Homarus > Homarus gammarus. The sequence continues at coordinate 477,400 of CAUDMG010003463.1, forward strand.
TGACTTTGCCACACTGGAACATATGATACACTTCCCTACTATTGATGTGACCATGGACTTATTGCATTTAGAAATGCTGAGTTACAGCATCCATTCCCTTGACCGCCCCTGATGCTTATAGATATCTCCCTGTAATGCTTCATAGTCTTTTAGATAATAAATTTCACTAAATAGCTTAGTCACTTACGACACAGTGATCACTGTCAACTGAAGCCACTGTAGGTATGTAAATGCCCAGCAATAACTCGCCAGGCCAACATACAGGCAATTAAAACCTCTAATAATTACTTAAATATGTAATATTAGGAGGACACGTCGCTATCTGGCATATAATTGCAATTTTCAAAACCCCCTCCATCACATGCATTGCTATCGTCATCTCATGCCCTAGAGCGAGCAGTAAACAAATGTCACCTCTCAAGGGGTGGAGATGGGTGGGATGTCAACTTCGCATTCCGAACTATACAGTACTATACAGTATAGTCTGCATTTATGCGGGTTTTGTTTACGCGTTTGGTCATTTACGTGGTTCCTTGCCAGAATGTAAATGCTTTAATTACGCGGTAAATTTGGTTATTTACGCGGAGAGCGGCTGGAGGTCCAGACGCTCCACGCCATTTTTCATTCAAGCTGTCCATTCTCGACCATACGCGGGAAGTGGCGCAGTGGGGGGTGCGCATTAGGTCGCTGACGCGTTATCGCTGACGTCATATTACCTATCGGACTGTGATTGGGCCACACATCCTTACCACCCACGCATTCCCCCCGCCGCTAGCTGTGATTGGTCTAATGTTATATGACGTGGCCTGGGACGGGAGGGAGTGTCTGACCCAGCTGTGTCACTCTCATTGTTCTCCTGTCGCTGCGTATACTGTTCTCTATTGTGCTCGCTAATCTGTTCAACAATGGCATCCGCTGGACCCCCCCCACCACCACAGAAAAACCTTGCATTACCTGGACCCAGCCGCCCCAAGCCCAAGAAGATACGACGTGCCCTAAGTTACGAAATTAAGTACAAGATCGTGCAAGATTTAGGAAAAGGAACGAGACAAGTTGATTTGGCACGCCAGCATGATGTGAACGAATCTACGATCCGGACGATCAAGAAGGATGCCGCCAAGATTAAAGAACACATGAGCATCACAAAGTCTGCAGGTGCTTCAATGGTGAAGTACTGTCAGAATAAGGTGCTGCTCAAGACTGAAAACTTGCTGGTGAGCTACTTAATTCGTCAGGGAAGACGTAACATGGCGGTCGACACGTGGGTAGTGCAGGACTACGCACGTGAACTGTACGCATCAGTGGCGCACAAGAAGGGAATTGCAGAGCCCAAATCCTTCACTGCTTCCTCTGGGTGGCTGCAAGGGTTTAAGAAAAGGAACAAGATTACCAACATTAACATTGTTGGTGAAGAAGCGAGTGCTGACCGTGCTGCCGCCCTGGATTTTCCTCCATTCTTACGAGAAGTTATGGAGGAAGGACAGTACACCAACGACCAGGTGTTCAACATCGATGAGTCCGGTCTGTTTAGGAAAAAATTACCTTCCAAGACCTTCGTTGTCCAGTCTGACAGCAAGTGTCGGGGCCGAAAATTGCAGGAGGAGCGCATCACCGTCCTGTTTACCACCAATGCCTCCGGTACCTGTAAGCTCAAGTTGTCGGTGATCCACACAGCCCACAAGCCACACGCCTACAAGAACATAGACATGACCAAGCTAAATGTCCACTGGCTAACCTCACGTAAGGCGTGGATGTTCACTGGTCTGTCCGTCTCCTGGTTTGACGACCCGTTCGTTCCTCACGTCAAGAAATTCTGCGTGCAAAATAATGTCCCATTCAACATTTTGTTGCTGCTTGACAACGCACCAGGACACTAGCCCCTACTGTTGAATCGTCACCCCAATGTAATTGCAATTAAATGCCAGGTAGCAACGTGTCCTCCTAATATTACGTATTTAAGAAATTATTGAATGTTTTAATTGCCTGTATGTTGGACTTGGGAGTTACTGCTAGGCTTTACACATAGGTATAAAGCTAGACGTCGCATTCTGGATTGAACAAAAATTATGGTATACTGTATTCATTGTTCCAAGGATCTGAGACCACACACCTGACACCACTGGTATTTGCACCATGTAGGATTGTCCAGCCTTAAACCCCTCCTGGCATTCCTTCACAGGCTGTACTGTTGTAGATGGTCCATCATGACATTGCATGTAATGCTCCTAAGTACTTTACACACATGCTGGTCAAACTCACTAAACTGTAATTAATCTTATGGAGGCAATTGTCATTCTTTAAAATATAATTCACATATGGCAATATTCAGTCATTGGGGATGTTTTGTTCATGCAAACTTCTGTGTAAGAAGATATATTTAAAGGTACTGTGAAGCTTGTATAAATCTCTTTAACACTCTAGGATGCACACTATCAGTTGTGTATGAAACAGTTTTTCACCAAGAGCAGGTAGATTATTTGTATCCTCTCATGAATACCTGTATGTTACTGCTGCTAGAATTTGAAACCTGAATAAGGATGCCATGAACTGGGAGGGAGACTTGGATAGTTTGGTTATGTTTTTAATTTTCACTAATTTAACAGAATTGTTTCATTTATAGTTTTATGGTCATTAATTAAATCAGGATACATTTGAATACATTACATGTCTTTTTAAATTCTTTTCTAACAGGATCCCTCATATCAAAAGTTTTGGGTTGACTTTAACCTGGGTTCTCAGACCATTTTACTTCTGTGCCATAAACAACCAGATATAATAAGAATGGAATCTTCTGCTAGTGTAAGTATTCCCTGTTCACTTTAATGTAGCTTTTGGTATGGAATATATTTGTGAAACATTTCTACCTGTTGTCACCAGTCAACCTTGTCTTTTTCTAGGCTTGTCTTGTGTCACTGGGAATAAAACATTTTCCCAGTTTTTATCTTGTTTGTAGATCCCTGGTGAACCAGCACCATGAATCTTATAATCATGAAATGTTATTTAACATCTATATCCCCTGATATTAAGGTTAAAAAGTCACGATTTAAATAATTTTATTTTAATGATATTTACCTTAAATCTCAGGCTCGGCAGGTTTTCATGCAAAATTTAAAACAGTGCTGTTGCCCTTCTTGGAAAGTTATGTAAGTTATGATATTTACCAAGATGAACTACTTGAGAAGAATTATCATTAGTTAGCTTATTTAGTGTCATTCCCATCATTAAGACTTATAGTTTGTGCTTCTTTTCAGATATGACCATTCTCGGTTTAGTTTTATTTACTTTGTATTTTTATTGTGTACAGCCTCCATGGGAAAGCTTGGTACTTGACCAAGATGATATCCAGAAAGTGGTTTTAACACGTACAGTTCAGGTGTACATCCTTGAAATTGTCATGGTAAAGGTGGAAAAAGTGGCAGAGTTGTTTTCATCACCACTCTCACTTGAAATTAAATCACGATTGACTGAAGTCTTTGTGTTTGAGTTTGCCCCAACTGTTGTACTGGAGAAAGTCTGTGCACTCTTGTTCCCTGAAAAATTTAAGGTTAGTGATTTCTCATTACTTTTTATTCCCATATCATAGAATTATTTGATGAACGCTTAGTACAGGGCGTCCTCGCTTAACGTCGGGGTTACTCTCCTGAAAACGCGACGTTAAGCGGATCAATTTTCCCTCTAAGAAAGATAAAATACGGGAGTTACATTCCTGAGCCTCTGCCCATGAAAAAGTTACATATACAAAAAACCATTGCCATTTCTATAGAGAATAGTATACCGTATATACTCGTCAATAATTCTACCTCGTTTATAGGTCGACCCTGATTTTTTGACCAAGAAATCATTAATTTATGATATGCCTCGTTTATAGGTCGACCCAAGTTTTTGAGGGTAATGGAACAGCAAAACCTTCACTAAAAACACTCTACGTCCTATAAACTGAGGGTCGCTGTGCCTGAAACACCAATCGCCGAAGGCAAATTGTTTACCCTTATTACGACACTTTACACTGAAACGCGGGTAATTTCAGCAAAAATATTGTATACAGTGACCCCTCGTTTAACGAACGCCTCGGTTAACGAAATTTCGGTTAACGAACTGCCTTCCATAAGGATCTTCAATTCGGTTAACGAACAAAAATTCGGTTAACGAATTTCTTACGAACCGACCTCAACATGTTTGCGCTTGCACTGACCAGGCAACCAGCTTTAGTATCAGTCCGCCAATACATTAATCGGTTCTAGGGCTTAAATTCCTTACTATTTTAGTAAATATCAAGAAGTTTATACTATTCAATAATTTTAAAAGTTTAATATTAAATTTTTTAGTCATTTTAACAATTATTGAACATAATTGAAGGTAAAGTGACTAGTTTAATGCGCGGCATCCAGCCTCTTAACACAGCAAACAGGCGTTAGTCTCTCTGTTTTCACTGGAGGTAACATCTTGCTTGAGACTCTCTTCAACTAAATGCTTTTTTTCTGTGTTTCCAAGCAAATTATTGGTCATTTTGAAATATATTTTACATATTGACAATATATAATGAAGTGCAGTGTTGATTTAAAGAAAATAATCTTGAATTACACCAAGAGAGCTAAAATTTTATGGGTGAAATGGCGCCATGGGGTGACTTCTCTTCCACCCCAATGCCTTCTCTTCTTCCTTCTCCTCCACCCCCATTCTAAATCCCATCATCATCATCATCATCATCCAGGAGCCTTCTACAAATACACCTCAAAGTAAGTGAACTTTTCTACCATTTTTGTTGAATTTAGGAAATTTTCGGTGAGCTGGAACCAATTACCCAAAAACCCATTGAAACAATGGTTTCGGTTAACGAACTTTTCGGTTAACGAACGACCTTCTGGAACGGATTGAGTTCGTTAACCGAGGGGTCACTGTGTTTCCATTCAAGTATTTATTCAAGTCAATTTGGAGTGAATATTATTGTAATACAACAGTTTTTTTTAACTGAAAACCATTCGAAAAGCGATTACAGTAACATCTTTTGAACAACGAAAGAAAGCGAAAGTTGATTGTTTTCGTCATGGTTTTATCCCACTTTCCACTGTAATATGTATGTCTTTTCAGAAAAAAATATTACATTGCTGTGAATGTATTATATCAAGCACAGTATGAATAGAATATCATTGTAATATAACAGTATTTTAACCGAAAACTATTACAAAAACGAGTAACATCTCTTGTGACGTTCCACGAGTAAGGGCAGCGTGCCGAGCCGAGAGAGCATAGCGTGGCCAGACAAGCAGGTGATGCGCCGTAGAAAGTAGTCCGTGACGACGCAATGCTACTTAGTATCGGATCACCTGGATGTTAAACAAATTTTTGATCTCTAAAAGTTCAGCGACGTAGTACCGAAACAACGTTAAGCGGGAAGACGTTAAGCGAGGACTTACTGTACTCTATTATCCATTTATTGATGAATTAATATTGGAACTTAAGAAGGTCTTTTTAGATAAAAATGAAATTTTAGTACTGCTTCGTATAAAGAACATCCATTTCATTGGCTAACAAGCTGATCAGTGGCGAAGAGGATAAAAATAATACTCATCAGCTTCATACAATACTGTACAGTACTGTATATGCCTTCTGTGATGTTTATAATATATGATCTTCACTTTTATTATATACCAGATTGTTGCTCTAGAACCAGAAGGCTGGGTTAATATTGCAGCGAGGGCATCCTGTACTCAGTCTGGGGTAAGAATATCTTGGCAAGTATGATTTGAAATATCTGTTCACAACCTCTTACAGTAGGCATTCATTTATTAGAAACTACTCTTCTCCCATGGTTTATGATTCCCATATTTGTTGTGGGGTCAGCTACTTCTACCCTACATAGACATTATTAGTGTGCTCTCCACTGCATTTTCTTTTCTCCTTGGTCATGAATTAGGCAGGCACTGTACAGTACTTCATATTTTCAAGTATTTTACAGTAGAATCCCAGTTATCCGGTATCCATGCAACTGGCAGATAATATAAATACAAATTCCTCCAAAATCAGCTAGAATCGTTAGTTTGAATACCACACGCAACGGGGATGAGCTGCCATTTTTATTGCTATGATAAACAATAAAATAAATACATAGCATATCATAAGATACAATAGCACATATTTTATGTACAAAAATAGCTCCTTCCAAACACAAACCATCCTCTGGGTTACATGACACAGTTCAGCCAGGCAGTCACCCAACTGACTAAGACATGCGGTTGCTACCCTGGCTATGTGTATGCCATGACATCACATCGGGAGGGAATGTGTCCACGCAGCTATAGCCCTGTAACCCACTGCCTCCACATACATTCATTTCCCTGCAAGTTGTGTGTAAATGAGGCAGAAAGTCAGTCAGATTAGCATCTTGGGACTTGGTCACAATTTTTTTGATGCCATATGGTAGCAGGGTCTACCATTACACAACACTAACATCAAATTTCTTCCAAGGTACATATGGTAGTACCTCCCTGTTTGAAAGCTGCCTACTACATACAATACTACCTACTATACTAGCAGTGGTTCCCAACTTTTTTTGGCTGCGACCCTAAATTTCCCAACAATACGGTGTCGTGTTCCTCAGGCATATAATATATTATATAGCTTGAATGTTAAGCAAAAACTTTTTTATGACTTTGTAATAAGTACTATATTTTCTAAATTGTTTGAGAGCCCCTCTCGACCCTACTGAGGACACCCTGCGACCTTGATTTGGGTCGTGACCTGAGGTTGGGAACCGCTGTACTATAGGATGTAATATAGAATGTTTCTTAATTAAAAAACTAAAATTCTGATAATAATCAAAAGAACAGTACTGTACTTGAAAAGAGATCTTTATAGGTAATATCAGACAATCATGCATAAGCAGAAAATTTCCTAATATAATTTTTGTTTTTCACATTGAGTATTGTTTGCATGAATGATCATTCAGTATGGTTTTGTAAGTTATGCAAGTGTTTAGATTTTACTTTGTTTGTACAACTGTATGTGGATATGCATACATTAGTAACAACAATGAAACAAATCCTTGAAACAAACAGGAAAATGGTGTTTGTATTTTCCTTTTTTTTCCAGGAAGGTATTAAATCAAGTTGCTCAAATAGGAGGTATAGAAAATGCTCCATGAACATGATCCATTGTAAGGCAAGTGGTACCAGCACTTCGGAACCTCTGGTAAGGCTTGGTTCAGTCATTGTAGCTAATATTTGAAAGAGACACCAGCCAATCAGCTATTTATTATGTCCAAAAATTTGACTTCACTTGCAGGATGTTCATCACAGGATATGGATGCCTCAGGTCTCATAATACTGTACATTATTTCAATACCTTAGATCTAATTCCAGTGAAACATTCTATTTAATGGACTACAGTATGTAGAGAGAAAATTCCATTACATTGAGGGTCCAGTCGATGTGAAATTTCCATTTAATGAACTATAAAGAAAGTAAAGTCTGTTATCTTGAGGGACCATTAGATGTGAAACCCCCATCTAATGGATTACATGGAGGTTTCACTGTCTGCAATTTATGGATACCTTGGGCTTCATAATATAGTTCAGTATACAGTATTTGGGTACCTTGGATCTCTTTACTCTATGTTTAGGGTACTGCCATTCTCATTATGCAGCATTTGAATACCTCATATCTTATTAGACAGTGTTTTAAGTACTGTACCTCACATTTTGTTAGTAAATTTTATATTTTAGGTACGTATATTCACTCTAAAAAGTATGAACAATTGTGTGTACATGTAACAGTAAAAAAAAAAAAAGAAGTAAAATTAAGAAAGTTGTGTACAGTATAAAGAGGGTCCCCGACTTATGAGCGCCTGCCAATACGAAGGGGTTAAACATGAAAATTGTAGCGATGTGTCCTCCTAATATTGCTTTTTAAGTAATTGTTAGATGTTTTAATTGCCTGTATGTTGGCCTGGCGAATTGGCTAGGAATTAACATACCTAGGTAGCATTTGCTGACGTCACATTCGAGCTATATCACAAAAACTGGTGTTTAGAAAAAAACGTCTTTTTTGTTCAATCCAGAATGCGATGTCTAGCTTTATACCTAGGTATATAAATGCCTAGCATTAACTTGCCAGGCCAACATACAGGCAATTAAAACATCTAATAATTACTTCTTAAGATAGTTCATAGCTGTGCGTGAAGAAATGTTTATTCCCTTTATGTTTTTGACCTTATGATAAGTATATGCAGGTATATATATTTTGCACATACTGTATGAATCATTGTGTGCGCATGTAATAGAGTAACAAAAACAATTAAGAAAATTATGTACAGTATATCTACTTGAAATTCCAAGTTAAACAATAATACAGTATAGCTCACAGCTCATCCTCATCCACTCTGAGTGCTACTGGGTTGCAACTCTGTTTCAGAATTACATGCTCTCTCCATGGGTATTATTCCTCATTATTCATTGTTTAGGATATTATTCCTAGTTATCATTTATACTAAGAATACCTGTACTGTACCTGGAAAAATTCTGGGACTGTGGAATTTTTCTCGGTTTGAGAGATTTCTCTCATTACCCGGAAATCTCTTATTCCCAGAGGAGCTCTGACCCAATTGTTCCAGTTAATGTATACAGTACATATACTTACAGGGAGAGGCTTGTATGAGTGAAGAAAATCAGTGTGATTGTTATAATATGAGGGCATTATGATATCAGTTCTTTATGTCTTAAGAAATGTAATACAGTATAGTCTGGGTTTACGCTGATATTTTATACGCGTTTGGCCATTTACGCGCACCTGTCCAGACTCGCCAATTATTAGTTACGCTGTACATCCCTTAATTTACACAGCAAGCGGCGGGCAAGCTGCTGGTCGCTGACGTCACCGCTGACGTCAGACTCGTGCCGATGACGTCGCGGACTGTGATTGGGCCACGTATTCTTACCACCCATGCACCCCCTCCGCCGAGCACTGTGATTGGTCTATTTAACCTTGCTTGTCCAGTCAACAAAACATTACCGAGTTCTTCACCCACCACAGCCAGCCCAAGTCAGTGATAGTGAGGATATGGACTTTGAGGGGTTTGACAAGGAGGCCCTGCTAGCCTCTGTGGTGGATAGTGATACAGGTGATACAAGTGATACAGGTGAGGGCCAATAATCTGCCCTCTGCCTCGAAACCAACCCCCCATCCCCGTGTGCCCGGCTATTTCTTCTACTAACGTAAGTGTTAAAAAACCTAATATTATTGATATTTCTCTTAAATATTAATTGTGTGTGCATACCATCATAAAATTAAGATGTTATTTTTACTACAACATACGTATTGTGTCGGAAAAAGGGTAGTCTGGCGGTCGGCCCAGTCGCTTATTTCAATTAATCCCACATGTTCTTTTATTTTACTTACGCGTTTCGCGTTATACACGGACCTCCACGGGTTTAATTGACCGCGTAAACCCAGACTATAGTGTACATTATACACTAATGAGGTTGTTAAAGCAGGAGGTTGGAAATATTTTTATTGATAATGAATGTTAAAAACATGCATTTAGTATGTCTTAATAGTAAATCTGCATACAGGTACTTACTTACAGAATGAGGTTTGTGTTGTTGTGAAGAGGGATGTAGAAAACGCATCAGCTGCACACCTACATCCTACACAGTGTTCAGAGACTTCATGTGCTCAGAAATATAAAAAGTCCTCTATTACTTGTGCTTCTGGCTCAGTCCCTGGTAAGGAAAATGGCTGTCAATTTTTTTCAATTTTGTGCTCATCTAATTTTTAAATATTCAAGTGTGATTACAGATGTGTACCAAAATTACATACAGTATTTTCATCCTTGCATGTACCTTCAGGTATTTAAAATTATTGAGGTGTGTGTGTGTTATTGTACCTATTAAAACATTATTATTTTGTGTAGGAAGGGGCCAGTGTGCTGAAGTCAGAAAGGGGTCACAAAGGTAGAAAAATAAAAAGCAGAAAAAGCACTCAACCTATGATACCTAATCATACTGCTTGTTCCTGGACAGCCATCCCCTTCACTTGTAGCATCTCTCTCACCCTATCCTACCATCGCCTTGATATTCCTTGCTTTGTCTTTCCTTCCGCTTCAGAATTATAAACTTATTTTGTCCTATATTCTCTAAAAAATATCCATACCACTTAAACTTTGATCAGCTCTATCCATCATATCTTTCACTTCCACTTTATTTTAACCTCTGCCACTGATCAGCCTGTTAGCTGCTTGGGCAAGTTGACTGTGAAAATGTTTAGAAATTTTATGTAATTGTCATAATTTAGCAAATTTTTATTTGACAAATGGTTTACTTATTTAGCAGACATTTGAGTGCAAAGGTGCATTTTATGTGTAGGATTGCTATTTTGGTGGTTTGGTCACACACTATGTTCCACCAAGTTGTGAATCACAGTTGTCACAAGTTGATAGGTTGGTTATACTGTTCTTTTCACCCTTTGAGGGTATAAGAGATTTAATGGAATTAGTCAGTGAAATTTGGAAGAAATTAATAATATTACTCAAAATGGAAGTTAGAAAATGGTTTAAGTTAATCTGGAAGGTTAGAAGAGAAAGTAGTTACTTTTTGCATTGGCTCTGATGAGTTCACTTAAAATAAAAATCAGGAATGTTATTTCTCCTATTTTTCTTAGAATTTCCAGAAAATGTGCCTGATTTAAAATTTTTGAAACCCGGATAAAAACTCCCCCATCCCTGGAACTTTCGGGTACTGTGAAAATTTTTCGGAATTTTCTGGAGAATGTGCCCCTCGGAAAATCGTTCCCAAAGCTAGGATTTTTTGGAAAATTCCGGCTTTGGGAACGATTTTCCGAGAAAATTTCAATTCCGGCTATCGGTGAGTTCCGGGTTTGAGGGGTTCCAGCTAACGGAGATATTACTATTTATATGAAAACGTTATTTTGTTTTTATTCTATTTTTCGTAAATACAAAGATTAATAATGGTGTAAATTGCATTGAGTTCTAAGTTAATCAGGGTCTTAAATATGAATCATTGTTAGTAGAACCGTTGTTATCAGAGGCTTTCATGTATTAAAATTTTGAAATTTTTTCCTGAACTGTACTGTACAGTACAGTATTTGAGTTATTTAGGCTGTGTAATGATGTCCTTCATATATTTCAGCAATGAACGAAGACAAGTTAACTGAGCCTAAGGGTAGTGGAAAGAAACATCCATCGAAACATTTCACCAAGTCTTCGGTATGTTCGTTAGTCCTTGAATCAGACGTGCAGGAGATAACTGGACCTGGCTCTCTGGACAAATATGAAATGGATACCGTGGAACCAGCCATGGCTTTAAGCACTCCTGTGATGAACTCATTTATTAACACAACCTCTCAAGATGTTTTGCTGTTAAATATGGCCATGGACTCAGTTGAGGACAATGCAGGATATAATGAGAAATCAAATATGTCGGATGTACTACAGAAAAAGGCAGTTAAAACCAACGTAATCACTGTCTCAGAAGATGATGTTGTCCCCTGCTCTTTAAATACTCAAGAGATGAAAAACTTGCAGACATTGAAGTGTGCAACAGTTTTTCATCCAAAATCAGTTATATCTTCAGAGTTGCCAAGCAAGTTTAAGGGAGATTCTAGAAATATACATCACTCAGAACATGAAACCAATAAAGCCACAGATACCAGAGAAGCCATTACTGGCACGCAACAAAAGAGATGTAGGCGTACAAAAGTTACAAAGAAAAGGACATCAGTCGGTGAGGATGATACACAAGGAGTGGAAGACACATCAGTGCACCTTACTTCAGTGGCATCATCTAAATCAGAGAAGATGCTCTCACACAACAATGCAGAATTATCTAGTGTAATATCAGATTCTAAAAAAAAAGGTAGGAAGATTCCCAGAAATAGTTCACCTGTAGAAGCCACACGTGTATATTACTTGCGTAGTCGCCTTAGATCTCAAAGTGCAGATGGAACTGCTCAACACTCAACTGATTTGAAGGCTAAAGCATCTTGCAAATCAAAGAAAGCATTCACTTCACCCAAAGTTTCTTCACCCAAGTATGGATATGAGAGATCAAGACGTAAAACCTTGGAACCTAATATTATTGCAGTATCTCCCAGAGGTAAGTCATGGCAGTGTGACATCTCAAAAAAGAGCACTTTTGATTGTTACCTTGTAAGTATGTACTGTATATTGTATATAAGCATACCCCCATATGTTGAGGTGTGCTCGTTCTTTACCAAAGTGAGGTATGAGTGACCTCTACACCCCATAGTTTATTTCCAACTTTTTCTATTCCCTCTAATTAATCTTTTGGTGAGAAAAGGTTTTGGGCATGCATTCTCATTAACTTCATCTCTTGCCCTTGAACATCCATGGAAAGACAAAATAAACAGATCGTGGGCATTCCTGCTAGATCACAGTCACCAAAAGGGGGGCAGGGATAGAATATGAAATTGAAACCAAAATTTTTTTTAGTATTGCTAGAGGGTGACTTTGATGAACATGGACCAGGACAACAATTTAATAATTACAAAGTAGTAGTTAAGAGACTGGGAAAAATTTACAGGGTACTATAAGGGGAACGAGGGTAAAAGTAAGTGGGTGACTTATGAGACTTAGAAAAATGGCTAGACGAAGAAATGTGAGAAAACGAAGTAAGGGTTAAAAAAATAAGAAACAAAGAAATTCAAAGGGAATGCAGATAGAAAGATTATTTAGAAAGGAAATGCAAGGAGATTGAAGATGATGCCAGAAGGCTTAATAATAGGGAATTGTACATAAAGGTTAATCAAATGAACCAAAAAGGGGAAATAATGGATGGAGCTACTTGTGACCAAAGAGAGTAAGATCCTGTTTGAGACAAGGAGTAAGAGAGTTTCAGCACACTCCTTCAGAACACGAGGGGGTATTCCGTCCGGTCCATGCGCCTTACTAACATCCAACCTGGATAACACACCGGCAACCCTGCGAGTGGAGATGATAAGAAAGTGCATAGGTTCAGTAGGAGGAGCAGGGATAGAGTGGGAATTGTCTAAGATGAAATTGGAGGAGAATAAGGTGCCAAAGAGATTGTCTTTGTCAGGAGGAGAGTTGGCCATAGAGTAATCAGGTCGGAAAAGAGGGAGTGCAGAAGTTATTACAGATTTTTTGGTTAAGGACCAGAAGGATTTACTGGAGGAAGAATTAATCAGGACAGCTGTCTTTCTTTTTGTAAAATTCCGTTTGACCCAATGATTCCTAGAAGTAATGAAAGGGGTGTGGGTAATAGGAGGAGGAGATAGTTTCATAGCTCGATATGCCCTATCTCTCACCCTGCATGCAAGAGAGCAGGAGCGATCAAACCGTGATTGTAATGTGAAAGTTTTGGTAGAAGATGGGATAAATGTACTCATACCACCCTGTATAACCCCAGCAATGCTGTCAGCACATACAAAGGTTTCCCGAGTGGAAAAGCAACATTCATCCCAAGGAAAGTCGGTAAAGAATTCTCTCAAGGATTGCCAGCTTTCCCTCCAATAGTGACATAGTTGACATTTAGAGAGGGGGTGGGGGAGGTGAGGCAGTCGTGCCCAGTTTGATTTAATAGAAATAAGATTGTGATCAGAAGACCCTAATGGGGCAGAAATTGAGTATGAATAGTGTGAAGGGTTAGAGGTAAAACAAAGATCAAGAATGTTAACAAGTTGATCGTGTCGATCAGGAATGCGTGTAGGGTGTTTGATTATTTGTTCCAAATCATTAAGTAGGGAAAAAGAGAATGCCTCAGCTCCACCTGGGTCATCCCTTGCAGAGCCAAGCCACTGTCTGTGATGTACAGGCACATCCAAAGTTTCGACACCCCTCTGGCTGGGTGTTCGCTGAGGCTAGGGTTGAGGTATGGATGGGTGATCGGACGCAGACATTCCATCACCACAACACTCCGAGACTCACAGCACACGAGCATCGTCGTGCCTCGTTACCACATTGCTGAACTAGTCTGCATCCGATCACCCAGAGAACAGTATAGGAAATAAAGAAAAATAGTCACAGTTGGTAGAAGATATTTTGAGCCAGATGACATCATAAAGGGAAGATTCAAGATCCCTGAGTCGAGTTATGGGTGTACGTGTGTTGCAGTAGTCGCATGCACCTCCCTTAGAATGGAAGGAGGTATAAAGATTTTTGTTGGAGACTTGAAAAGGTTTGGGTGAAGCTGCTTTGGACAGTTGAAGTTCGGAAAGTAGCTAGAGGTCGGGAGAAGAGGTTAATAGATGGTGCTCCACAGAAGGAAAATTGGATCTCAGGCTGCGAATGTTGGAAAAATGAAGTGTGAAAAAAGCCGATTCTTCAGCAACCGCGGTGGTGTTAGTTGAGGCCTCAGTAACTTGATGATGAGCAGGTCGGCTCTGGGGTCCACAAACTTCCCGACCAATGGGATCCATCCAAGGCGGCCCCGCTTCAATGTTAATGTCAACTGACATAGGAGAATAAAACAGATCAAGAATGAGTACGGTTATATTTGTTGTGTTGTCAATAGTCAGGGAGACAGTTGAGACCCTGCAATTGTGTATAAATGAGGCAAAAAGATAGATCAGCAACCTGGGACTACTTCACAATTTTTTTAATGCCATATGGCAGCAGGGTCTACTATTAGACAATACATTATGCTTCCAATATCTTCCCTGGCGGTAGTGCCTCCCTGTTTGGTAGCTGCCTACTACCTAAGACATATCGGGTGTTGTTCCTCCTCCAGCAATGCAACCTTACGTGAGAGGTAGATGAGAAAGTTTTTTCGTCGGTGAAGATTATTCTTCCCCAGAAATGTAGGCCTTCTTCAGCGTACCGTCGAGCAAACTGTAACATGCCCTCGCGATGTCGCTCATTTAACTTTTCCTTGGTGGCGGGAGTTCTACGGTGAATGCCACCTTCGTGAAGTCTTCGCCTGATTGTTAAAGGGGAAATATTTAATTGGAGATCCTCTCTTATTGAAACTGAAGTCTTGAAGGGGTTGGCCTCAGCAAAATTCCGGATGGCTTTAACTTGTGCAGGTGTTGTTCTGCGCGGCATTCCCGTCCTGTGGTGGTCCTTTAAAATTCCCTCCTCTTTCCATCGCTTAATCCAATAATATGCAGTTGACTGAGAAATACCCAATTCTTGGGCAATTTCAGTGGGTGAAAACCCAGCCTCCTTCATGCCGATTATTCTTTCATGTTCAGTAAATTTTATGCATGTGGTATTTCATGTTGGCAGGAGCCTTCTACAATTGAGGGAGTGGAAGGGTAGTCAGTTCTGACAACACCTCTGTCTCCCTCACCTTCCCGCCAATAATGTCAGCGTTAAAATTTATAATACATCATACACATTTTTTAAAATATAGAATTTAATTTTTTTTTAAAGACACCAGACTAAAAGGGACGTAATCTACACAAGTCAGAAACAAGGATTTGGGATGGGGGCAAATAGCCACTCAATGAAAGAAATACCATTTGCTGTTTCCAATATTCATAGTCTTGGAATGACAATGATATTGCTTGATAAAGGCTTGTAAAAGTATTAGGCGTATGCTACTGCACTAATTCACACCATGAGACGGATGGTTCGTAATATAAATTACTATTGCCTTCATTTAAACAACGTCATTATTAAACACACACACACTTACTACAGGTAGCAGTGAACCGATGATTCTGCTTAATACCACAGCAAATTAAAACGGCAGTTTGTGTTGCATGAAATCAGAGTCTTTAGAAAGAAATGTGTTGAGCATCGGTTACACATGACTGGATTAATTACCCGAAAGGAATTAACGTTCAAAGATAATATTAGTATAAATTAATGATAAACAAGCAACCTCATAAACAACCTGGGAGGGGAGTTGAGTCCATTATTTGAATGGACATTAACCTGGCGACTGTATTTCTCTTAAATATTAATTGTGTGTGCATACCATCATAAAATTAAGATGTTATTTTTACTACAACATAGGTATTGTGTCAGAAAAAGTGGAGTTTGGGAGTCGGCCCAGTCTATTTCAATTAATCCCATATGTTCTGTTATTCAATTTACACGTTTCTTGTTTTACGCAGACCTCTGCGGGCTCAATTGACCGCGTAAATCGGGGTATTACTGTACTAGAGGTTTTGGATTCGTTTAATACTTTGTCTTTTTGTACAGTAAATAAAGATTATAAAGTGTATGTTGAATCTTGAATGTAAACTAATGTTTAATTTCATTTGTCCATTTAATTATTTGCATACACCGTGATCATCATCTGATCTTGGCATGCTATACCTTTTTGGAAAGCTCTACAGTATGTCTAAGCTACAAAACAACATATGAAAATTTCAGAGCTCTAGGTCTGTTTCTAAGGGTTTTAGAGCAAAAAACAAACAAACCGAAGCTAAATTCATATACTAAAAGTTAACGTTAGTTTCCGCTAATTTTTTTAGTGGTTTAGCGTTAGCGAAGTTAACTTTTTAGTTAACAGATTAGCGGTTAGCGAAGCTAACTTTTCGTTTAGCTGTGCCCACCACTGCAAATATTAATAGGCAAAGTTGAGGGTAGGAGGGCCAGGGGAAGGCAGAGACTGGGATGGGTGAATGAAATTAAAATCTAGGTCCCCAGAGAGAGAAAAAAAACCCTCAGAGAATTGATAACAGCAGCCCGAGAAAGGATTAGTGTAGAGGAATGTTGTCGCCAACCCTCAGATATGACGACTGTACTCTGATTGACTGATATACTGAGGTAAAATATTTGCTTTGCATAATTGTTATGTAACTAATACTTATTTGATTCCCATAACTTCATGTGCTATTATTGTATAGTAGTCTACAACTCCAACTACTAATGAACTAATGATTCTTGTTCTGTCTTACCAGATACTGACACTGTTCGACTTAGGACTCCAAGGGTTGACACTATGGAACCAGCCACTCCAAGGGCTGATGCTATGCTACCTGTAGCCACTCCAAGGACTGACACTATGCAGCCAGCCACTCCAAGGACTGACACTATGCAGCCAGCCACTCCAAGGGCTGACACTATGCAGCCAGCCACTCCAAGGGCTGACACTATGCAGCCAGCCACTTCAAGGACTGACACTATGCAACCAGCCATTCCAAGGTGCAGCACTATGCAGTCAGCCATTCCAAGGTCCAACACTAAGCAGTCAGCCACTCCAAGGGCCAACACTATGCAGTCAGCCACTCCAAGGGCTGACACTATGCAGCCAGCCACTCCGAAGACTTACACTATGCAGCCAACCACTCCAAGGTCCAACACAATGCAGCCAACCACTCCAAGGGCTAACACTATGCAGCCAGCCACTCCTATGGCTTACACTATGCAGCCAACCACTCCAAGGTCCAACACAATGCAGCCAACCACTCCAAGGTCCGACACAATGCAGCCAACCACTCCAAGGTCCAACACAATGCAGCCAACCACTCCAAGGTTCAACACAATGCAGCGAACCACTCCAAGGGCTGACACTATGCATCCAGCCACTCCCCTGGATGACATTATGCAGCCAGCTACTCCAAGGGCTTACACTATGCAGCCAACCACTCCAAGGACTGACACTATGCATCCAGCCACTCCCCTGGATGACATTATGCAGCCAACCACTCCAAGGGCTAACGCTATGCATCCAGCCACTCCAAGAGCTGACACTATGCAGCCAGCCACTCCACGGGGTGACATTATGCACCCAACCACTCCCAGAAGTGATGGTCTACAGTTTGCAACTTCTGAAACTTGTAGGGCTGATGCATTGCAGCCTTCTGCTCCAAATGCTACTCAGGATGATGCCCTACAACATATTGGTCCAGACATAATTAACACTTATTGCTCTGCTAGTCCTAGGATTGAAGTTGCACAGAATGTCACTCTAAAGATTCCTCTGCAGGTTGCATCTCTAAGAAGTGAAACATCAAGCCATCTCACTCTTAAGGCTAAAACTATGCCAACTTCTACCAGTAATGTAGATACACTGCCTGTCAATTCAAGGGATGATGATCAGCAGCCTGATACTTCAGGGGCTCTCAAGTCTGACACTCCCCATCCTGTCACAGATAAGCCTAGCTCTCCCATCAACCCAAGTTGTGATAATCCTGTGGATAATACTCCAAGGCCTGGTACTCCATGGCCTGATAAGCATAGGTGTCACACCCCAAGGCCTGATACTTCATGGCATGGCAGCCATTGGCCAGATATCCATAGGCCTCATACTCCTGGGCTTGAAACCACTGGAAAACGTGATGAATTACCCACAACTTCACTTTCAAATGTATGCCCAGACCTAATGAGCTCTTCCTTGCCCTTCACACCAAAATCTCCACCAACAAGGTCCCGAACATGTAGGATTTTCTCGCCAAAAGACTCGCCAATTATAGATAAAGATGACCTCAGTCTGTGTTTGGAAGAGTCTTCAGGTGTAGATATCCAAAAACATGACACAGATAATGGTAATCCGAGAAAGGAGCTTGATTGCCAATCTTCATTTGAAGTAGACCATTCTAAATCAAGAGAGTTAGTTTTATCAAGAGAAATCCAACTTTTTGAAACTTTACCTGCAACTGAAAATACAAAAATAGTTGAAAAAGACAACCAAGAGAATACTGACTTGAGTATAAAAGATAATGGGTTAACACTTCATGATAAGATTGATAGTTCTAATTATTCCATTGGAGTTAGAAACAGAAAAAGTCCAAGCAAGGCTTTGGAATCTACATTAATGATTCTAGCTGATTACCCTGTCAAAGCTTCATACTTGACTCCTGTCAAAGTACCATATTGCACAGACATCAGCATGTTGGGCAGTAAATCAACAGGTGATGTGAAGAAAAGGGAGAGAAAAATGAGAAGAAAATCAAACTCCAATTTGCCACTATATAAGAGCAGTGGGAAATCCACCACATTTTCATATGGATTAGAGGAAAGGGGGATAAAAACTTTAAGGACCAAGAAAAAGCTTTTTGACACTACATCTCATTCTTTGTTGGAAGGAAGTCCCCCACATACTAGTACTCCACATGAAGTTTATACTTTTGATGAGAAGGATGATGCTTCAGAAGTTTCTCCTTACTCCAGACAAAATGAAAATAAGGTCTGTAGAAGGAAATGCCAAAGTGTCACCATGAGAAATTCAGAGAAATCTTTTTTCAAAAACAAGAGATCTTCAAATAGTAGTCGCAAAATTGATGAGAGGAATGACAGGTCTTATGAAACAGACAAGAATGATAAAATGCCTGAAAACAATACTGGCTCAAGACTCAAAAACTTGAATAAATCCAAAACCAGTGAAAAAGAGAGAGGGAAAAGGCCTTCACAGAGGAACATATCAGCTGGTGGACTTTTTGAAGACCCACAAGTTGTAAGCATGAAATCTGTCATACATGATGTTTATTCAGATTTTGATAGTCCAGATCAATGCATAGAAAACAGTTGGTTCTACAATCAGAAAGAAGGTCGGAAATTTGAAGGGTCTACATATTCTATGAAAAGAAAATCTTTGTCACGATTAGATTTGTTTGACAACAGACCTGAAGGTGATTGGAAGCCTTTTAAAGAAAGAAAAAAAAGAATATCCAAAGAATTGAAGGGAGAGGTTTTGAAGTCACACAGGAAGGCAACTGTTAATAAGAGTCGCAGAAAGAAGCAAAATAGCCAAAGTTTTGCCAAACACTTTTCTTCCACTGATAGACACTCCGATATTGATACTGACAATAGATCAAGTAGACGTGAAGAAAGCTCTGATTTAATTATATATGAAGAAGGATGCAAGAATGCTCAGAACGAGGCTCTTGAAATTTTACGTCATACCAGTAAAAGCTCAGTTGAGTCTAACACCCAGAATGTAATGGAATACAAACTTTTTCCATCAAAAGCAAAGGACATGGATGAAAGTCAAAAGAGGTCGAGGACTGACTTGGAAGAAAGTTTTGGATTTTCCTCACCTGAATTAATGGCACATCAGGTCAAGCAGCCACATACTAAACGTATTCGAAAATCTGTGGAAGATAAGGGAATTAAGTCCTTGGTTGAAAATATTCTTCCACAACAGCAAAAACCTTCAAGTCAAATGAGGCCAGTTGTGAAACTTAGCGATGTTCCAAATCCTCCATATAATACTCCTGTATCTGTGGAAATTGTAACTGATCTCTCAACTCAGCCATTTGATACCAGGGATATTAGTGTTATTCTTTCAAATCGGCTAAATTCCCAAAACGTCTCGTCCGGCAGGCTTCAGAGCACTTTAATTGAAGAAATAAATCATCCCAATATACCCAACGAAAGGTTTAGTTATGTAACTGAGTTAAACTCCTCCTATAACAGTCTTCCAGTTGACCCTTCCAAGAGTGAGATGGAAACACAAAATTCTTCTTTAAAAGACATACAAGAGAATGATATTTCACCACTACTTAATAAAGATATCAGCTCAAAACTTGACTTTGATAACTCAAGTGAAGAAGGTTTTCAAGAGCCATTTGAAATGATACCAAAACATTCTTGGATGTCATTGCATGAAGATTCAGAAGAATCAAAGGAAGATGTTTCAGAAAAAAAAAACGAATTAACTGAGGACCATTTGTTCCACCTAGAGAACCAGGCAAGCATATCAACTACCAATAAACCTCAGATTTCTGAAGAGGCATCTGACTCTCAAGATCACCTCCAAGAAAAAGTGAATAGTCTACCTATGCCCTCACTGCAGAACTGTTGTAAATCACAAAAAAATTATAATGATAATTTAGACGCTCGAGGTGGTTGTGAAGAAAATGTAAGTGGACCTTCATCTATGATTTCTGTTACCCTCAATAGTCTTCTTAACAGGCTCACAAACAAAGCTTCTAGTGAACCTGCTTCAAAGCCTCAACATACACCAAACAGCTCCAGAATGGTAAGTGCCTTCACCTTTACAAATTATTGAGCATCTTAAAGTTTTATCAGCTTTACTGATTGATTGGTGATCTTGAAATTATTTTAAACTTGACTGATACACTACTGTTATTTTTTTCATTTATTAATGGGTTGATAGGGTAAGTACTGGATTTTATTTTGTGCATTTTAATGTAATTTTAGATACAAAACTGGGCATTTGGTAGTTATTTGTGTATGGGACCTTGTGAAACTGGTGACTATACTCATCAATTTTGAATACTTGCCGTCCTCCCTTCTTTATTTCTGAATTTCCCCCTTAATACAGTACTGTAGTATGAAAGTACAGTAAACCCTTGCTATTCACGGGTTTGCGATTCGCGTTTTCGACTTCACTATAAGCAGATGGTGGCTAGCTTATGAGCCTGCCCGCAGCGCAACGAGTCACCTCCATGCGCCCGCAGCATCTCCACTCCCTTTGTTTGCGCTCAACCATTGCCTGTGATGCAGCATCTCTTGTGTTGTACTGAAAACTTTCTTGTTTCTGTGTGAAATGGCACTTAAAAGACTGCTTAGTATCAGTGCTAGTGATGCGAGTGGAGTGAAACGTTTAGAGACCTCAAAGCCAAAAGGAAACAACTACCAATCACGATGTTTTTCAAGAAGAACCAGCTGCTTGCCCAGCTGATTCGTTTCCCTCAACTACTCGGTCAGCTGCTGCCGCCACTCCACCCCCCACGCGCCACCCCACCCCTGCCTCCTCACCATGCGCCTCTTCTCCACCCGCCTCCTCTCCACCAACCACCACTGCATCATCCTCTCCAATAGTGATCCTGTTGGTCTCCTTATGCTTCAGTAACCAGATTTCATTCTACTGTACAGTACACTTCACCAAGCTGCAAACATCCACATACGAAGGAGAGTAGTACAGTATTGGCGACTTAAGTTTCTCATACACAGTACAGGTGTAGAGGTGTGCTGTAATGCACCAAGGTACTATAGGTAGTACAAGTTGCTATTCGTGGTTTTGAAATTTGCGCCATTCCTTGGAACCTAACCCCCGCGAATAGCAAGAGTTTACTGTATGAGGTTTTACTGTAACGTTGATATGATGTTTCTTAATTTTCAGTTGGCTGAGATATGTGTTCTTGTACATTTGATATTATTATTGTTGGTTTTTAAATGGTTTCTCTTTTCTACTTCAAAGTAAGAAGAATTAATTTAAAAGGCAATGAATATCTCTGTAGGCCAAGTGAACCTAACCTAAACCTAGCTTAACCATTTAGACTTAGGCCCAATAGGATTGAGGTCCCTTTTGAGCAGTTATCATAAATTTCCATTTTCATATCAAATATGTGTAACTGTAAATTGTGTCTCCAGGAATCGACTCCGGTTTACCCAGCACCCAGAACACTTTTTGTTACTTCTAAGGAAACTCTGTCTGAAGGACAGGAAAAAACAGCCCCAACAGCTCAGAATAGTTACTGTGATTCTCTGCAGAACATACAGACTTGCATAGAACATATTGCAGATGGACTATACAGGTAAGAATCTTATATTGAGTTATTGTGTAAGGGGGGGGGGGTCACCCCTTCCTTCTCAGGAGGGTTGAGACTAAATAGTTCTATTGAGCTGCTAGCCTTAAGATCAAGAAGCCACTGTGAGGTAAATGGTCGAGTCCTCTTTTTTAAGGTTAATATTTCAATCAGTCTCGATGAAGGAAAGCACAGAATTTAATAACAAATCTTTAAAATAGCAAAATAAACAAACAAACATAAAAGGGTCGAGATAAGTCATAGGACAACAGGTTGTCTAATCTGGTAAAATATATTGACCAGGAGTCGGGTGTGAGGTCATGTTGTGTTTTGTTATCCCCTGTCAGGTTGACAGTTTTCATGCAAAATTTGGCTAGTTTTGAGGTCTTGGGCTGTTCAGGATTCACTGTCTAGGTCTATATTAAGTCATTTATGAGTAATGGTCTCAATTCCTGGCCTTCCTTTGCCTGGTGTCACCCCCCTTTGATTTTTTGCTTTGGGAGTATTTATCTAATTTACCTAATGGCTCCCATGCCTTAATTGGGGGTGAGTGGCCTGTGTAGGGTACTCCACTGTTCTTGATAGTCTTTGTTTACAAATTGTAGATTTTCTTCAGGTATTCCAGTTTTCACTTATCAGTACACTGAATCCGTACAGGACAAACCATCAGGAATAACAGGGATTTAACAAGCCAATGGCAAAAACGACTAAAGATTAATGACCAGTGAATAAACTCTTGATAATGACAGTTGATATAGATACCGTATATGAAAAGTTTACCACAGCTCAGTTACTTATAAATTAATAAAATTTTTATATATTTTGTGCTACATCATAACATTGTTGCTGGTAAAGCATTATGAAAGTGTTTACTGTATTACAAATCCTCAAGTACTGTATTGAATTGACCTGGAGCCCTCTATTGTTTCCTGTTACTTGTAGCTGGAAAATGGAAGACCTTCAAGTATGTTTTATTATGCTAATAGTTTCAACAACCAATATACAATAGCCATATTGTATAATGCTGTCCTAACCAAGCAGAGTTGGGTCTATTTGTACATCAGCTAATTTTTGGTCGCATTGCTACTGCATACAGTATTTGCCGAGATTGAATATGGTGAAATGCAAGAGGATGGAACTGCATCGTATTAATACCTGTAGTAGGGAAATTTATACATGTCCAAACGTGATGATGAATTTCTTTAAATGAAACCAAATGTGGAAAATATCTGGGCTTTTATGTTAACAATGAACTGAAGTTTTTGGGTTACTGTGAAGGATAATCTTGTTAATAGGACTAATGCAAAAATCCTACTAATACTCAGATGGCCTGTTTCTCATAGGGCTCTTTGAAATTGTAGTGCTACCTCACTTACAGTACAGGGTACCTGTACTGTAGTTCTTCTTAGTCATTGATATACAGTACGGTATATATAAAAAACTGCCCATTGACTAAGAATGTCCAGAGGAGGGGCTAGCAAATTAGTACTGGCACTCAGACACCTCACCAAGAGAGATTATAATGTCTACAGTTGCCGAGTAACACAACAGAAGGGTAAGGGGCATTTTGATAGAAGTTTATAAGCATCTCATAACTTCATATGTGTTTATCTGAAATTATTAGATGGTTACTTCACAAGAGGTCACAGCCTTACGTTAAAATTATCAATACAGGAATTTGCTAGAACCAACTTTTTTGGCATAGGACTTGTGTACTCTTTAAAGGATCTGCCAAAGGGTTTTGGGACAGTGTAAACTATGAATTTCTCTAAGCCTAGATTTAACCAACACTGGAACATTTTCAGGTACAGTCTCGTTCAAAATTCTTTGAACACTACTGGAGACAGCTGGCAACTCAAGGCCGTTCGTTTACTATCGTATGTAGTATAATATAATACGAAACAACAAAGCCCAACCATTAATTAAGCAACGGGGAACTAAGTAACCAATCACTGATAACCTTTTACATTCATTCATAATTTTTACTACATACTATAGTAAACAAATGACCTTGAGTTGCCAGCTGTCTCCAGCAGCGTTTGAAGAATCTTGAACGAGACTGTACATTCAAGAGCCTGTTATGTACCCAGTACTTGCCAACATTGCTTAACAGAAAACTGACTTACAATCCTGTTGGGTAGTGAGATGGTAATTTCTAAAGAAGATAAAGTTAAAATGAGCAAGCATATTATTTGTGCCACCTTAATCACCTCCAACATTTTGAATTTCCCTTCTTCTAAATAAGTGAAGACTTGTTTTTCCTCATTTTTGAGATTTTATGCTTTCAATCATTTAACATACAGTATATATTTTTGTTAATTATATGATCCTAGATAACTTTGTATGGTGTCATGGCACTACCTTGAGATGAATTTTAAACCTGATTTAAACATAATGTTATTTCTGCAAATCCCGGTGTGCCTTCCTCCTGCACAGTTTGCATGCGTATTTGCTTTACTTACCATGTTTGTCACTTGTGAAGTTGCTTTGTCATAGTATATGTACAGTACACTGTTGGTCATCCCTCATTTTGTCACTTTTCAGGCTTTCACTTACAGCATGTATTAGGGATACACAAGCTCATGAATGCACCAAAATACTGTATGCACCAAACCTGGACTTGAAAAAGTTCATACTTGTTTCCACATTTTATACTGGTATATTGTTCCATGAATTTGCCTCTTATTCCATTGAAGGTAATTCTGCTAATGAGCCGATCAGTGGTGAAGAGGATAAAAGTAAAAGGGAGTTGGTTTTGTTTCAGAATTTGTCCATGCACTATTGTGGATACAGTAAGACCATTTATCCTCCAGATGTATGAGAGATTAAATTGGTTGTTAAATTTTACATTTTGCTTCTTATAGTGTGATTAAACTCCAGTAGTGTACTTTGTATATCTCTGTAAAAAAGTGTTTGTCCTTTACAGGCTGGCCTCAGCTTTGAAAAGTCATCAAACTCATCATAGGTGAAGTGGATAGATCCTTATGAAACTAACACCATTCAGATCCTTATGAAACTAACACCATTCAGATCCTTATGAAACTAACACCATTCAGAGTTGGGATCTCCATGGGAGCAACTAGGAAATCTTTTTTTATATATATATAATACAGTACAGGTATTCTCAGTTGTAAATATCAAGGTTTGGTTTTTTAGTAACACTGAATAGATTGTTTCACTTTACAAACTTTTCAATCATGTAACAAATATTTTAGATATTGTAGTCAAAAGGAAAGGAGTTTTGCTTTTCCATGTAGGTATGCATTACTTTAGGTTTAAATTACAGTGTGGTTCCTTTGCAAAATATAGGTATTTCATATTTCTTATACTAAGCAATATATTTTACACCCAAACTTTGAATTGTAAATTTTTTGTGCTGCTATACCAAGTGCTACCTGAAAGGAATTACTCAGTCTTTTCATACGTAACTCCACGATTCATTCTATGCCAGTACAGTACATACTTCCTGTAATTTAACTTTTTCCTCACAGAAAGATAAGACTTACTGTACTGTACTCTTGTTTATGCTCTCTGAACAAGTCTGCCTATTTTGACTGGAAACATAGAAATTGAAATTCTTTTCCATATGTTTGTCTCAAACAAGAATGATTATTTTAACTTTTTTCATGTGATTGATCTCTTGCTTTTCAAGAGTACATTTCACACTGTCATAAGATACATACATATACTTATTTCTCTAATACAGTACAGTACAGTACACTGTACTATATAGTACAGTACTTAGGAAATATTAGAATTACTGGTAGCTTTCTTTCATTAGCACTGTATGTGAAGGATATATAACATACAGCTCCGAATGGTGACATATCTTCAGCATCAATAATTTTATGTTTTATCCTTCCTATCCAACAAAGGAAGGGAGACATAGAAGGTAACAGAAAAGATGGATTAGAAATTATTGTGCATTAGTTATTTTATATTGTTAGACTTCAGATTTTTATCTCCATAAAGATGTTAAAAAATTTATTAATATTATAGTCAGTTACCCATGATCAATGGACATGCAGTGATTATGAATAACCTGGTTTCACCATTATCTTGTTTTACTCTGGCTGCAGCCACTGGCTGCCATCCCACCTTGTATTTCACCAGAATTTTGTGTAATTGTATTACAGTTTGGTACAATAAACAATCTAATAGTATGTACTAACCACAAAATATGAGATTGTCTTTGCATCATGGTGAGCTGGCTGAAGGTGAGCCACAGATGTAAACACTGGATAAGCACACAGTGATCATAGTTGGTTGAATAAAATTTGGATAGATGTATAAGTACTTTACTGAAATGTAAAGACCCCTGGCCAAATTAGGAAAGAAAGGAAAACATTGTAGGCATCCCCACACAGACACAACGATATTTTAGTGAGGAACAGTGTTTTTAGAAATCTGCTGCATTTAAAAGTACAATATAGTCAGTTGTTGTATGTGATCCCCCTTTTCTTACAAGATGCATACAAAGATGGTTTTCTACATCAATATCACTCAAGGTTGGTGTAAGTGCAAAGATGTTCAATTGTTTTGCTTGTAGTTATATCAGAATCATTAATAGTTGATGTAAATGAGTACCGGTGTTATCCATTGTACCCTCATTTTGCATGCTAACATTTGAGAAAATATTTACTACATCTACACTCAAAGGTTTATTAGGGTTATGTATAGTCTAAATCTCTGATTAAAGATGCCTTTGTGTTAAGGTGCAACCCTATTACATCCTGTCTTGAAACTGCTTTACAAGAGTAATGATATAGTATCGGTGATAGCAGTAGAGATTTCTGTTAATCAAAAAAGATGAGTCAGTATGCCCCTTAGAAAATTAGTTTCAAATGGCCTGATGTTGATGTTTTGTGTACATAATATATTTAGTTTGAACTAGTACGTATAGAGATTATTTTTCTATTTTAATTTTTGGAAGGAGAACAACTTGAACCAATTTATAATTTATTTTGCGTTTATAGGATAGTTACAACAGTTTTAATAATGGTGAGAATATTTAGATATAACTTTATATCTTTGATTTATGTGTCAAATTTGTATTAAGAGGATTTTTGTTAAATAAACATAAAAAAATAACTTCATCTAATACTTTATCTTCTACACCACTGATTGGCCTTTTAGCTGCTTGGGCAGTTTGTCATGTCTGATATGCACTATTGGGAAGTACTGGGCATGCTCTGGCTCCAGAAAGTATCTTATCTTGCAATGGTCAAGTCCAGTCTTGAATGAGCTCTCCATAAAAGTTTACTTTGTCACTTTTCTGAACTTCTGGCTTCTTCAATCTGTGACCCCTAGTACCTCAACTGAGGCACTTATACTATAGACTTCTATTTAATTACCCCTTGCCCGTTGATAGTATAACCTGTATAACTGCAGGTGTTCTAATCTCATTGTCTTCGTATAGAAAGTAACCACAATTTTCTTTTGTGATCTAACTTTTTATGAAAAACAAAATACTGTCGGCTTCAGAAAAGCTCTGCATCAATATTTTATAAAACTGAGTTGTATGAAATGACAGGAAGATACTAGATGGATAGCTCACAGGGCTTGTGGAAGAGGACTTTTTAGACTGTCTGTCTCACAGCAGGTAGAAGGTGGATAGTTCATCATCCCTGGACTGAAACACTTAGTGTGGATGACATGGACACCAAATGGATAAATTATACCAACACCACCATGGAAGCTCGCCACCACTTCTTCCCCGAGAAGTCCATCAGATCACACCCAGCCAGAGCATGCAATTCGGTACGGTACGATTGATTTATTGTAATTCGTACCAAAGGAAAAATACCGTACCGTAATTTTGTACCGTAAGAAGTACGATAAAATATCGTACACTGACCCTCTCGGCTCTCTCTGACCATCACCACGACCTCAACTGCAAATTTGGTGAGAAGCTTCTGCATCATCCTTGACATCAGCTCCTACTACCACCCGAGTTCCTTCGTCAACGAATTGCTGTTCAACATTACATCCGCATCCAGCCCATATGAGCATGTATTGATCGCTATAAGAACAGCCCAGTCCCAACCATTGTAAAAATCATCAATAACTTGTAATCAACCAGTGTATTCACTCCCAGTCAATCTAAACTTTTTGCACCGTCACTATGTTGAAATGCCCTGTAGTATGACCTCCCCTCATAGTTATTATAGTATATCAAATTTGTATCACACATGTTAAATGTATATTATTTGTCATTCAAGAGACCCATTCCCCAATTATGTAACAATATTTTCAGCCTTCCAGCTGCCATGCTCTTTTCAATAAACCGTTAATTATTATTATTACACACACACATACACATACAGCAGTGGACAATACTGCACCATCCTCGTCATCACCACCTCCTGCCACCGGCACTCCCCCACCCACCTCGCGCAGTCCGCCACTATAACAAAATTCAGCCCATAAGAGCCCGCACTGATAGATATAAGAATAGCACCATCCCATCTATTGTTAAAATAATAAACAACTCCTGATATATGTACTGTACAGCCCTGTAAATGTATTGAAAGCATATCATTGTCTAAATCACATGTAAGTGTATATTTTCAGCTACCGGCTGCAACTCTATTAATAAACCGTTCATTATTATTATTATTATTATTATTTTTATTATTATTATTTTTATTATTATTATTTTTATTATTATTATTTTTATTTTTATTATTATTATTATTATTATTATTATTATTATTATCATTATTATTATTTTTATTATTATTATTTTTATTATTATTTTTATTATTATTATTATTATTATAATACTACAAGAGAAGGTCCGCTTCCCCCCCCCCCCCCAAAAAAAAAAAATATATATGGTGCCAACTCTGAACGAACCCTGGACATGACCCCCTCTCGAGCTCAGGAGGCGAAGTAGAGGCCAGCGAACAAAAAAAAAAAAAATTGCACCAAGTAAAATTAATGAAAGTATGTGCGTGTGTGCATGGCTGAGTGCGTGTGTATGTTGTTCCAATATGTAAACTAATTACACACGAGAAAGAGAGGGAAGTGGTGAGTAAAAAAAAAAATGGGTTAACTTCTCTTGCATCATCATCCCTTTGCTTTCTGTTGCCGCATGTTGCTGCCCTCACCTGGCTTGATCGTCTGCTCTTCTTTAACAAGCTACACACACACACACACTGCACCCACACAATCCCGTCTCTTTATCACACTCCAGGATAAAGATCATTCCACAGCTTGAACTCACCTGGACACTTGTGCTGAGTTTGCCATCGGTAGGAGGAGCTCGTTCATCGTGTGCCCCTTAATCTGTGATGCTGTTAAGAGGTTGCTCAGCGGGTTACACATACACACAAACACCACACACATGCACACACACAAACACCACACACAGGTTGTATAAAGGTTAGCCTCTAACTGTCGATCCCTGGTATATGAGGAGACTGCTGGCTCCTTGTTTTATGTTCCGATTTAAAATTCTTTAACTCTAGGAGGAGGAGGAGAATGAGCCAGTGAGGAGGAGAGTGAGCCAGTGAGGAGGAGGAGAGTGAGCCAGTGAGGAGGAGGAGAGTGACCCAGTGAGGAGGAGGAGAGTGACCCAGTGAGGAGGAGGAGAGTGACCCAGTGAGGAGGAGGAGAGTGACCCAGTGAGGAGGAGAGTGGCCCAGTGAGGAGGAGAGTGACCCAGTGAGGAGAAGGAGAGTGAGCCAGTGAAGAGGAGGAGAGTGAGCCAGTGAGGAGGAGGAGAGTGAGGAGGAGAGTGAGCCAGTGAGGAGGAGAGTGGCCCAGTGAGGAGGAGAGTGGCCCAGTGAGGAGGAGGAGAGAGGCCCAGTGAGGAGGAGGAGAGTGGGCCAGTGAGGAGGAGGAGAGTGGGCCAGTGAGGAGGAGGAGAGTGACCCAGTGAGGAGGAGAGTGGCCCAGTGAGGAGGAGGAGAGTGAGCCAGTGAGGAGGAGGAGGAGGAGGAGAGCAGGGAATTTTGTTCTCATATCTCAGTTATTTTACACAACCAAGTAGAAAAGATGTAATTAGATATAAGATACGGTATTATTGCATTTTCGCACCACACATTCCTACCCCTAATCTATTATCATATTCGAATAAGTCGTCTAATTATAAGATAATTTTCTTCTATTACATTTCCGTCACAAATATATAATAACGGAGATAGCATATCCCAAATTTTCTCTATTTCTTCGATTAATCTTCCGCCATTACCGCCTACTTCACCTGTCTCCTTCATGAAACATCACGCACGCGTTACCGTACACGCCACGCGGCCAATCAGAAGCGTTTTTTTTGGGGGGGGGGGGGGCAACCAATTAAAATGATTTGTGGTTTAATTCGCGGTATTTTTGGCCCAATCAAATTCGATTTTTGTTTTGGGTCTCATATTTCCAAATTAAAATTCATTTCCGACCATGGAAGTCTGCGATGGGTGTCACTTCAATTATATGGAGCTGATTGAGAGTTTTGGAGAAAAAGAAAGAAACTATAGGATTTTTTCGATCTGATGGTGTTCTCCCGACCTCAGTGCAGGAACGAATGTAAATATCGTCAAGACCATTGTGGTAACTCATCCCTTATCCCAAAAACAAAGAAGAGACGGCCAATAAGGTAAGAAATAAGTGAGAGTCAGTTAGATTAGGTTAGGTTTGGTTTATGTTTTTCTAGTGTTTTTTTTTTGTGTATTTTGTATATGCTTAGCCATTATTTTTTTTTCGGAAAACGCCCCACGAAAAACAATTCGATAAACTAACCCGGCCAATTTCCGACGGAAGTGAAGGTCATAATCGGTCTAAACACACATAAATACACTAGATAAATATATTTTTTGACTTTCTAACGGAGTTGGGTGCGCTTATGCAAATTTACCAAAGATATAACTTTCACATAACGGTGAGACACACGTTATGGTGAGTCAAATTCCTGCATTGTCACTTTATATTCCAATGGTCAACCTGAATAAAATTACCGCCAGTTTTCATGATCTTGTTGACCAAATCCAGTGTTGTTCCGGATTGTTTATTTATTCATTTTATTTTTTTACGAATTTTGTGTCTTATTCATGCAATGTAGTGTAATTAACTTAGGTACTTACAATATTTTAAGTTATCCTTTTCACTATTTGTCAGCTTAATAGTGCGTCGATAGGCCGGTTAGTTCACTATTATGGGCTGTTGGCAGATACTGGGTATGTAAATGGGCTTTTGAATATACCAGATCATGTCTTAGTGCTGGTCTGGCCTAATACTGATGACCCAATAGGTGTTTACACTTACCTGCCACTGTGTAAAGTAAAGGAAGCACGATACTTACTTTATTCAGAACGCGTGCGTGCCGCCATTTATGCAAGATGTATTGTATTGGCTCTGGGAGGCTGTAAAGATAATCTGATTACCTCGCTGTCTTAGATTAGTGACCTGTAAAGTGGGGTGTGATGACTCTATATTCCCCGTGACAGATAATAAAAAAGAAACTAATGAAGATATATAACTTAAAGATTAGCCACCCTAACGCTCAGCTAGGTTTGATGTTATGTTAGCATTAGGTTAGGTTAGTGTGGTGTAGAGAGAGAGAGAAGACATCATCTGGTGAACTTGTAAGTAAAGGAATGAGAAAATACCTTCGAAGCTGCAGTGTTCCCACCAAAAATTACTAAAAATAGATAAAATTTTTACTCTCTCTCTTTTTGTGGAAATATCAGGTATTTTGGGTTGATACTGTGTCATTGTGGAAGAGAAGGACCTTACGGGTAGAAAAATAAGAGAAAGGCCCCCCCCCCCCCCCCCATCTCTCGAGGGTATACAACACAGACGCCGATGTTACCTGTTACACACACAGCGAGAACACCGCCTCCGTCCATTCAACCTCTTGATGGCGACGGTGTTAGTGGCGCTTCTTGGTTTGACGCTAATAATTAAAAGATTCCCAGGTGCGTTGAGGTCCAAGTTTAAACTGATGTCGGTGTCGGTAGCGGCGTTGACATCCCCACCAGAGTTTAGCCACGCCTGTACCGCTTTCACGTGCCCCTTCACGACTGACATATACAGGGCCTGTGTGTGTGGCACAGTCAGAGACGAGTAAATATATGATGATGGTGACTTGAGGTATACAGTATACGGTGGTGATACAAGTATTCATGGAGTGAAATTCTACCCAGGTCACCCCACTCATTAACCACGCCCCCCCCCCCTATCATAGGTCTCCCGTCCAAGAAACGTTCGAGAATTCCAGTATGAGACATCAGCCGATTGGGCCAAAAACGACTTGTCTCAAGTGTGTAGGCAGCGTTTACAAGTGTGCCGGCGCCTCTATGGGAGCATGAAGGCCCTGGTGGCTCACAATAAAAGTCCTGTATAGCTGCGTGTGACCAATGACATGGACCCAGCGATGTGGCGTCATAGGGTATGTCCTGTGATTGGTGGAAAAGCTAGTGCAACAAAGTGTTCTGCAATTTTTAATCATTCTTGACTTACGTGTGTGTGTGTGTGTGTGTTCTCAGGCGGGTAGCTCTGATATTCACCTGGTGAGACATGTATAGTACGTGAATCATCTAATGCCCCTTGATATTGTGAGAGCGTTGGCTAGAGATAAGTTGGACCACCTGAAGATTAGATACCCGAGCTTATTTCACCTGAAGACTAACCACCCTAACACTAACCTAACTTAACCTTATTTATCTTAACCTAACCTAACCTAACCTAACACTAACCTAACTTAACCTTATTTATCTTAGCCTAACCTAACCTAACCTAACACTAACCTAACTTAACCTTATTTATCTTAACCTAATTTAACCTAACCTAACTTAATCTAACCTAACCTAACCCTCCCAGGTAAGCTTAAGGTGTTTTAGTCATCAGGTGAAATAAATTGGGGTTGCCACGTTTTCAGGTGACTCGATACGTTTTATTAGTAAGTAAGATCTGTGACAATGAATTAGGTTAAATGTTAGTCCACCTCTGAAGCTTGATTATTTTATGAGTGGTCTTCCATAGATCTACTGAGTACTATTGACGTTGTTACTCTCAGACTCTCTCATTATCAAATTGAGTCCATTGCAGTGTTTTGTTTTTCTTATTGACTATGTAAAGTATTTCTGATATTTCTCGAAAGATATAATAATAATAATAATAATAATAATAATAATAATAATAATAATAATAATAATTAATAATAATAATAATTAATAATAATAATTAATAATAATAATAATAATAATAATAATAATAATTTTAATAATAATAATAATAATAATAATAATAATAATAATAATAATAATTTTAATAATAATAATAATAATAATAATAATAATAATAATAATAATAATAATAATAACAACTGGTTCTTACTGGCGGCAGAATTTCTTTGTCTCGTAAAATACAGTTGCAAAGTTTATTATCCATTTTGACACGTGTGACCTAAGGGCGTTGACCTTGATATTTATTTGAACTATCTTGACCTCCGTTAGTTGATGGTTTGACTAATAATGTGAAGCCTTCTACAGCAAGGTCTTATTGGAAGTGTTTATAATCCTACTTGTATTTATTTTTTTATGTTAATGCCGTGTATTTTCTTTTCACTACTAATCACAGCACCGCCTTTACCTTTACTGTATTTTACCGCTACTGCTGCAGGATTTTGTATTGGTAAACGGGTGGATTTTGTTAATACAGGAAATCCGCGAAGATAGTGTAATTTCTAATCATAAAATCCATGACATTTGTACATAAGGCAGCAGTCATAATGTTGGTCACTTGTTAAGCAGAGGGTGTAGTGTTATGATGGCGTATGAACGTAACCTAACGTAACCTAAACGAACCAAATTTAACCTATCCAAACCTAACTTAATTCGACTTAATATTTTGCTGGTATGAAGGACTTTGTGTGTGTGTGAGAGAGAACAAGCGAGAGATGTTTCGGGAGTTTGCCAGAGAGTCTATAGTTAATGAAGGAGGTGGCGGACTAACAATGGGTCAACATTATCTGTGGAACATCTGTATTACCAGTGAAAATCGAAGACCGTCCAGTTTGCCCTACTAAAGCCGACATACGCACGCCCGCTTCGATGTTGGAGGGAGGAAAGGAGGGCGTGTGGCCGTGCCCCTCCCTCCCTCTCTCCCTCCCTGAGTGGTGGTGGTGGTGGTAGAGGTGGAGGTGGTGCGCTGCTCAGTGTGGCTGGGGCAGTAGTCCTCACCTGTTGTTGCCAGGACGCGCGAGGGCTCAGTGCTCTGTGTGCGGCCGAGGGGTGAACACCGTGTTGGGTCCAAGACTGTCCCCCCCTCACTCAAGGCACTGTACGCCCCTCGCCCTTCCTCTTCCCTCGTGTGATCGCAACCCTTCAGTACTCCCTTTATTAGACAAATAAAGGTTAACTCCTGAACGTGTGGATCTGTTTTGATGTGAAGAGTGTGAGTTATCGTTCACAAACAAGAAGAAAAGGAAAAAACAAATATTAATGAAACCCCCGAACTATACGATGCAATGAGCGCTTAAGGAGTGTTGGGAGGTAGGTGTGGAATAACGCCCCCGCCCCTCTCTCCCCCCATCACCCCCTCCCCCCCCCCCCCATTGTGTTGGAGTAATACATTAGTGACAAGGAAAGAGTGATCTTATAGTTACACGCCTCTGATATGAAGACTTGTACGCCATTATCCGTTTCCTCCCTCCCGCGTGAGTATATCTGGCTGTGGCGTTGTGGTCTGTCACAGGAGTGGTAGACGAAGGAAAGGTGTGTGTGTGTGTGTGTGTGTGTGTGATAGATAAACTCCCCGCAGTGACGCACACAAATCAAGAGGATGTATTAATGTCGTATGATGGCGTGTGAGTGTAGCGCGCACACTAACACATACATACACACAAACATACAGGCACACATACACACAGTTACCTACACAGACACGCAAATACACAAATACATACACACAAACATACAGCCACACATACACGGTCACACACACACGACTATTGCAGGAGAGACATACGGTGATTCAGCCGTTATTAATACACTATACATGCATTATTCATTGTTATTATTACTGTTATATCTGAGTATCGCTTCGTGTTATTCGTTTCCATTGTCTCTCTTTGCTGTTATTCTGTTTTCCTCTCTTCACCTCTCACCTTCCTCACCTCCTTCAGTTTCTTTACCCCCTCACTTTCCTCACCCCTCACCCGCCTCACTTTCCTCACCCCTCACCCGCCTCACTTTCCTCACCCCTCACCCGCCTCACTTTCCTCACCCCTCACCCACCTCAGTTTCCTCACCTGTCTCACTTTCCTCACCCCTCACCCGCCTCACTTTCCTCACCCCTCACCCACCTCAGTTTCCTCACCTGTCTCACTTTCCTCACCCCTCACCCGCCTCACTTTCCTCACCCCTCACCCACCTCAGTTTCCTCACCTGTCTCACTTTCCTCACCCCTCACGTGCCTCACTTTCCTCACCCTTCACCCCTCACTTTCCTCACTTGCCACACTTTCCTTACCACTCACCTGCCTCACCTCTCACTTTCGTAACCCTCATTTTCGTCACCCTTCACTTTCTTTACCCCTTACCTTCATCACCTTCATTTTCCTAACCCATCACCTGTCTCACCTCTCACCTCCCTCACTTTCCTCATCCTTTACCCTCATTCTTTCCTCACCTCTCATCTGCCTCATTTTCCTCCTCTCACCTTCCTCTCATCTCTCAGCTGCCTGATTTTCCTCACCTCTCACCTGCCTCACCTCTCACCTTCCTCACCTCTCACCTTCCTCACCTCTCACCTGCCTCACCTCTCACCTGCCTCACCTCTCACCTTCCTCACCTCTCACCTGCCTCACCTCTCACCTTCCTCACCTCTCACCTGCCTCACCTCTCACCTGCCTCACCTCTCACCTGCCTCACCTCTCACCTTCCTCACCTCTCACCTGCCTCACCTCTCACCTGCCTCACCTCTCACCTGCCTCACCTCTCACCTGCCTCACCTCTTACCTGCCTCACCTCTCACCTGCCTCACCTCTCACCTGCCTCACCTCTCACCTGCCTCACCTCTCTTACCCCTCATCCTCTTTAACTTCTCCCCATTCTCCTGCTTCGTGCTCACCTTTCCTCACCTCCCCTCACCTTCCCTCACCTCCCCTCACCTTCCCTCATCTTTCCTCACTATCCACAACTCGGTTTACCTCATTGGCTGGAACCGATTTAGCTGACCGATAATTCGTGGATCTTCGTCCAATCAGTAACAGCTGGTGCTGACGTCATTCTCGTTTACTAACAGCTGGTGAGGACGTCATTGTCGTTCAGTAAGAGCTGGTGATGACGTCATTGTCGATCAGTAAGAGCTGGTGATGACGTCATGTACAGAGTGATGAAGAAGTTGCATTACAATGAATAACTTACTTTAAAAAAATATATATTTATTAATTTAATTAGCGTAAAAGTTATAATAGATTTATAGAATAGTTCTTAATGACATCAACAGTATATGTAAGTTTTTCAGTGTGTGTGTGTGTGTGCGTGCGTGCGTGCGTGCGTGAGTGCGTGCGTGTGCAAGGACGTTTTACAGTATGTGTTCGAAATTTTGAACACGAGATTGTTTGTATGTGTTAAGTTAGATGATAGATGATAGTTTCACAGTTCACACACACACACACACACACACACACACCACCTGTTAATAAAAACCTTCAGCTATCAGCGCTCCATTCACACAGACAGACAATCAAACACAACAGAGCATATTTTCCCTGATCTGTCTCCCTCGCTGAGCCTCTAACCCAGGGTGATGCAGTGAATTATGGCCGTGTAAACTCCAACCAGCCTGTAATTGGTCGACGGGGGAGGAGGGTGAAGAGGGAGGAGGGAAGAAGAGGAAGAGGGGTGGGGGTGGAAGAGGGAGGAGGGAAGAAGAGGAAGAGGGAGGAGGGAAGAAGAGGAAGAGGGGTGGGGGTGGAAGAGGGAGGAGGGAAGAAGAGGAAGAAGGGTGTGGGGTGGAAGAGGGAGGAGAGATATGAAACGCCAATCTCCTCTAAATAGTTGTGTAGATGAAGGTCGCGGATGAGCCGGTTGGGTGGGAGGGAGTGAAGGGAAGAGAAGGAGGGCGTGAAGGAGTGAAGGGGGAGGGAGGGCGTCAGGGAATAAAGGGGAGGGAAGGAGAGAGGAAGTAAGGAGGAAGGGCGGCATGAGGGAGAGGGAGTAAAGGGGAAGGAGGGCGTCAGGGAGAGGAAGGGAGTAAGGCAGAGAGGGGGAAGGAGGGCGTGAGGGGGAGGGAGGGAAAGAAGGGGGTGAAGGGGAGGGAGGGAAAGAGAGGGGAGGGTATGCATGAATAACCTATCTGAATTAACTACCCACCAACGCTGAACATCCCAGGCAGTTAACACACACACCAAACAGGTAATCACAATCAGGGTTCTTATCTCTCTATGTTTTGGTCACGTCTTCTGGATAATGAGGATGGATAAAACACCTTAACTAGATTACCATTTCGTGTTTGTTGTGGTTGTGGTGGTTTTTGTTGTTGTGGTGGTGGTGGTTGTTGTTATGATTGTGGTTGTTGTGATTTTTGTTGTTGTTATGATTGAGGTGGTGGTTGTTTTTTGTTGTTGTTGTGTTTGTTGTTGTTTTTGTTTTCATCTTCACGTATCGATCAGGTGTCCAAAATTAAAAAAAACTAAATAGGGAAGAGAATTTGGGTAGGTTAGGTTAGGGTACGTTACGTTAGATTAGACTAAGACTAGCATTAAGTTGGTTGATCAAAAGGTGAGATAAACTGGGGTGTCTATTCTTCAGGAGATCCATTTCTTCATTATGCCAAACACGTTCTTCATCAGCACATAAGGGCGACTCAAGACTCCTCAGCAGGTAACAGGTTGGGAAATTAAATCCGAAGATTAATTAAACTGGAAGTTGAGGGTTAAAGGTTGTACTATTACGGTCATCGTTGATGTACTCAATTAAGTACAAGCACTGATGTACTCAACTGTATGTACCGCCACTGATATACTCAACTGTATGTACAACTAGAGATGTACTCAACTGTTTGGACAACCACTGATGTACTCAACTGTATGTACCGCCACTGATATACTCAACTGTATGTACAACGAGAGATGTACTCAACTGTTTGGACAACCACTGATGTACTCAACTAAGTACAACCACTGACGTACTCAACTAAGTACATCCACTGATGTACTCAACTAAGTACAATCACTGATGTACTCAACTATATACAGCCACTGATGTACTCAACTAAATACAACCACTGATGTACTCAACTATGTACAGCCACTGATGTACTCAACTAAGTGCAATCAGTGATGTACTCAACTATGTACTACCACTGATGTACTCAACTATGTACAGTCACTGATGTACTCAACTAAATACACTCACTGATGTACTCAACTAAGTACAACCACGGATGTACTCAACTGTTTGTATAACCACTGTTATATTCAACTGAATACAATCAGTGATGCACTCTCATATTGTGAGTACAAGAATAAGGTACTTGTACTCACAGCTGAGGAGGATGTTAGTCGGTAAAGAAACCTTCCGTATAAATGTTCAAAAGTTACTCCAAGATGAACAAAAACTAACGGAAATGAGAAGTAAATAATGAACTTCCATAACTAGACTGAACAAAAGGCATCGAACTTTAGAATTTTCACCTATAAAAAAAATAACGAAACATTAGAAAAATATAAAACTCAATACACAAATTATTTACTATTACGTTAAAATTTTATTGCCAATTTCATGTGTTACCTTGAATTACTAACACCTGGTTCAAGGGAATTTAATCGTCTGAGAATTTATTTATTTTGCAATTCTAAAATGCAAAGGACGAACACAGACAGACGGGCCAATGATGCCTATCCCCGTATACATGTATCACCACGTATCACCAAGCGTACTGCCCTCACTGTCACCATCTCTTACCCCCTCCCCGTCAAGGCACCGTCCACCCCCTCCCCCCACGCCCTCTCAGTAGACGGTGGGATGACTTGACAGGAGCCAAAATGGTATCCGAAAAACAGTCATGGTGTGTGTGTGTGTGTGTGTTGGCGGGGAAGCCAAGCACAACGATGCTCCCAGCTGCATTACCACGAGTAAAGAGTAAGGTATAATAGCCGCCTCTCTAGTAAGGTCACCTGGCCATTACCACGAGTAAAGAGTAAGGTATAATAGCCGCCTCTCCAGTAAGGTCACCTGGCCATTACCACGAGTAAAGAGTAAGGTATAATAGCCGCCTCTCTAGTAAGGTCACCTGGCCATTACCACGAGTATAGAGTAAGGTATAATAGCCGCCTCTCTAGTAAGGTCACCTGGCCATTACCACGAGTAAAGAGTAAGGTATAATAGCCGCCTCTCCAGTAAGGTCACCTGGCCATTACCACGAGTAAAGAGTAAGGTATAATAGCCGCCTCTCTAGTAAGGTCACCTGGCCATTACCACGAGTAAAGAGTAAGGTATAATAGCTGCCTCTCTAGTAAGGTCACCTGGCCATTACCACGAGTAAAGAGTAAGGTATAATAGCCGCCTCTCTTGTAAGGTCACCTGGCTATTACCACGAGTAAAGAGTAAGGTATAATAGCCGCCTCTCCAGTAAGGTCACCTGGCCATTACCACGAGTAAAGAGTAAGGTATAATAGCCGCCTCTCTAGTAAGGTCACCTGGCCATTACCACGAGTAAAGAGTAAGGTATAATAGCTGCCTCTCTAGTAAGGTCACCTGGCTATTAAGACCACCTTGATAACAGTGTTTATTTATAAGGTTTAATTTGTTCTAGATATTTAATTAAACGAGAATCATTACTGTAATTCCTCGATAATATTATACGTTCAAACTCCCGATTATTTTGGTAGAGTGGTCAAGCGAGAATCATTATTTTTATCTCGTAAAACAAAATTAAATAAATAAACGTCGCTCAAACTTTGATGAGTTCCGTAATCAAACGAGACTCATTATTTTAATCTCTCGACGAATGTACTCTAAGACGCGTGGTTGTTTTAGTTGTCAAATGAGAATTTTTTTTTACTGTATCCTCTGATCTTAAAACCTTCTTCGATAAAGTTATCTTAAAAAAAAAATAGAAATAATTACAAAAACGAATAAAAAATAATCCCTATAATATTACACACACACACACACACGCACACACACACACACACACACACACACACACACGCACGCACACACACACACACACACACACACGCACACGTCTGAATAATTAAATAGATTAATCTGTATTATATTCCACGTCTGACTCAGCGAATTAAATACGATGAAAATATTACTGTAATACTTAGCATTAATTACACTTTCAAAAGTAATTAAGACAGGTAGACAGATAGTTTGGCAGACATACATACATACATACATACATACATACATACATACATACATACATATAAAAGATAGTTGAAAAACACACACACACACACACACACACTAGCGTGACGGTCAGTTCCCTGGGATACATAAAACAGTTTTTTATGAGCACAAGAATATCAATAGCAGGTACTTCCCTACTTTCTCCTAGCGTAAATAGCCTTGTCACTCTCCACGTACTCTTAAGGTGTGTGTGACCTTGTACACCCCTGACCCTGTAACGTAACAACTACTATTGATCTTGTGTCATCTCGTAACGGAACATAATGTCTCACCATATCGTAACGTAGCATTATTTCTGACCATCTCGTAACGGAACAGGTGGTAGGTGAAGTGAAAAGAGAGAGAAAGAAGAACAAGAGAGGTAGAGAAAGAACAGTCAACCTTTATAACAATACTTTGCCATACCTGACTACATGTTCCACCATATACTAACCTTATCATACACCAATATATACACGAATACTCATACACGATACAGAAAACAAAACACAAACTCACATTCAGTACTTACATAATGGTTGCCCCCCCGTGTAACGTGGATGGCCGGCCCAAGGGCCACCTACGTAGGCGTGAATTTAAGGTGTAGAAGCTGTCGCCAACACAACAACCACACCCTGAGTTAACGAGCTGCATGACCCAGTGTCAAGGAATAGTCCGAGAAAACCGGACAACTCGCCAACTGCACTGGCTAACCATTACCCCGAAATACGATCCGCAAATCGATTAACATCCAGGTTCCCAATTACTGCTGGACATGCAGAGGCAAATGGCGTTAAGAAACTTGTGCATAGTTTCACCATGCTCGGGGATCGAACCCGGGTCCTCTCGCTTGCGAAACGAGAATGCTGACCAATACACCACATAAATACATACACACCAAATATAAACCAACCCAAGTCAGCTAAAGTATCTCTCCGCGTCACTAGCCAGGACAAGTAGCGATAACTCCTCATAAATAATACACAAAATATCGATTAGCCGCCACCTACACGTTAATGTACTGAGGGTGGGTGGTGGGGGCGGGAGGGGGTTGGGTGGGGGTGGGAGGGGGTGAGACTCCTAAACAGCAGTAGAGTGGATAAAATACTTACTATCCCTTCCTACGCCACAACATAAGCCAAGAGAGACCCATAACTTGGTACATTACCGACGTATTGATTCTCTGCACCCGTCGCGCCACAACAAACTCTACGGACATATAATTCTCTATAACGTGAATTATTATACGTACTGATTCTATCCCTCCGCGCCACAACAATGCTCAAGGTGTTATAATTCTGTACAGTCACAACTAAGAGCACTGAATTATTAACCCCCGTCTGAGATCTTGTTGTCGTTATAGCTACGTGTACCGACAGTAAACCTCTCACAGATGGAGGAAGGTGGGTGGTATGGCACGGAGACTAAACCATTCCTAAGTCCTTATCACACGACAGAGGGTTAAATAAATACATAAATGACGTTCTGTGAAAGCCTTTATATTCTGGGTAGCTCCATGTAGCCCCGCCCACGCGCTGCTCGTTTACTGCACAAATACAATAACTTTCTAACGGTGATGTACTAAAGAAAACTGACGACGACAGTTACAGGGGAAACTTAAACAACAGGAAAGAGAGAACGGGAAAGAGTTGGAAAGTAAACTCGAGTTAAGGTAAAGTAAAAAAAAAAAATTAATGGTAAAGGTGTCGTAAGAATTGTTTTAAAGCATGTTTGGTGTGTGTGTGTGTGTGTTTTGTATAAAAAATATTGACGCACAAAAACCACATTATTATTTATTATTATTATTATTATTATTATTGTTGCTTTTTTTTTATGAGGGGTGAACTAGGACTAGTAGTAGTCATTCAGGTCAACACTCTCACCTGCCAGGGAGTAGCGCTCGCTCACCTTCAGCGTCTCCCGGTAGAGTCTCTTGAGAAATCCCTACTGTCACTCCGTCAAGCGACTCTCTCCCCCACGAAGGAGTTACCACATTTTCAGGATGAAGGTCTGTCAAGGAGGGATTTTCTTCTCTTCCTCAACTTCCTCCTCTTCCTCTGTTTCTTTTTTCCGGTTCCTTTTTACTTTGTTCTTTCGTTATTTTTCTTCTTTTTCGTGTTCTTGTTCCTTTTCTTTTAAGAAATCATTCTCTTTTTTCCCTATCTTATTTCGTGCTGGTGGTGTTGTTATTGTTATTGTTTTTGTTGTGGTTCTATCACATCGCTCTAACTCGTTTAATTCTCTCAGGTTACAAGTTCATAGATCTTAAATAAACATGTTCACTAAGCACCACAGTCAGAAGACCAAATGACACTAACTACCTTAACTTAATACGCTATGCTCCGTTAGTATCAGATAAAAGACGTGATTAACATCTCTACAGTCCTACTGGAGAGAGAGAGAGAGAGAGAGAGAGAGAGAGAGAGAGAGAGAGAGAGAGAGAGAGAGAGAGAGAGAGAGACTTCCTTACCTTGTTCTTTGCAAAAAAAGAAAGAAAGAAAGAAAAATAGATATATTTTTTACGTTTTTTATTGTATAGTATTTGACCTTTGACCTTCCAAAATTTGTAGGTCAGGCTTTTAAAGAGCAGCAGAGGCGGGGTCAGTCGCTAGGAATGGAAGCCTTATTTTTTTTTCTCTCTCTCTCTCTTCAGTTATCAACACAATAGACGAAGAAAATAAACGCTTACGACCCTCTATAGCCGTCACGATAAACACAACAAATAAGGAGAGAAACAAAAGACGATCACTGAACATGATAAGTGGCATTGGATCACACTGGTACAATATTGAACCCCCTCTCTCTCTCTCTTATAGGTTATCTGATCCTAAGTGATATCCCCTTTACATCTCTCAGGAATGCCACGTACCATGCGCACCTCTCACTGCAGGGACTCACGTTCTCCAAGGTTCCAGTGGTGAATGTTTTCCTCGTCTGGGAAAATGTATGAATGTCACTTTCGTAAATTGTGGAATGATAGGTTAGTTGTCTCATTCTATCTGCTAATTGACTCCACGTATTTTTTATTATTTTTTTTATTCACAATGTTGGTTATAGTTGATTATGTAGAGTCAGTTGGTGGTGTTAGGTGAAAGTGTTTCGTTAAAGTAAAGTCTTAATGTTAATTTCGTGTCCCTAACTGCTGCTAAGTGAACGCAAATCAAGTTAAAGAAGAGTCTCTTAATTTCGTTCCCTGTTGCTGTTAACTGAACGTGTATAGCTAAGGTAGAGTGTCTCAGTGTTAATTTCGTTCTGTGCTGCTGCTAAATTAACGTGTATAAAGTTAAAGTAGAGTTTCAGTGTCATTCGGGTTCCACTTTGAGCATTAGTTTCCGGTTTTATTCCAAGTTAACAGCAATTTTTACAGTTGTTGGGAAAATTCAGATGACCTTAGTCAGAGAGAGAGAGACTTTCGCACTTTTGGATCTTATACTTTCTCCAGTAACTTGCTTTCTATGCCTAAACTTTCGTAGTTTGCTTTTACTTTATTTCCAGGAAATAAGGTCTACCACTTTCTTTTGAGCCGTGCTCTCTCTCTCTCTCTCTCTCTCTCTCTCTCTCTCTCTCTCTCTCTCTCTCTCTCTCTCTCTCTCTCTCTCTCTCTCTCTCTCCACACACACACACACTGCCACATACAACAGGGCTGCATATCACACTTCCATTACTTCACAAACCAATATATTTTCGTTCTATCTCACTAAATCGGACATTTTCTTAGTAATTCCTCTTTGATCTTATTTTTCTCCCTTCTTCAATTCTCTTCACACAAGTCTCTTTCCCCTTTCCGTATCTCCATCCCTCTTCCATCTTCACTCCATTACCAAAACAACCA
This sequence comes from Homarus gammarus, assembly GCA_958450375.1. Taxonomy (NCBI): domain Eukaryota; kingdom Metazoa; phylum Arthropoda; class Malacostraca; order Decapoda; family Nephropidae; genus Homarus; species Homarus gammarus. The sequence goes on from CAUDMG010003463.1 coordinate 521,957, forward strand.
TTCTAAGAAATAGGTTTCACTGTTTCTCTCCGATGTTTGTGTTCTTCTTTTTCTTATTCCATTTATCCCATTTTTCTCTTTTTCTCTACTCTCCCTAGACATCGCCCCCCCCTCTCTCTCTCCTCCCTCTTCGCCTCTTCACCAACAACCACAACCTCAGTTACTATAAAAACATCAGTTATTTTCGGTGGTTCATTCTCAATAGCGTATGTTGTGAGGGACCTTTATCCTATTTTCTGGGTTATAGGAAGGTGAGGAGTGAGGGGGTGTGAGGGGTGAGGGGTGGGAGGGGTGAGGGATGAGAGGGGTGAGGGATGGGAGGGGTGCGGGAGGGATGGGAGGGGTGAGGGATGGGAGGGGTGGGGGAGGGATGGGAGGGGTGGGGGATGGGAGGGGTGAGGGAGGGATGGGAGGGGTGAAGGATGATTGGGAGTGAGAGGTGATGGGTGGTTAGGGTGAAGGGTGGATGAGAGTGGGGGGTAAGGTACCTCTCTTTGATCCTGAAGGTTGGAGGAGGGAGCTTCTGATCCAAGTTCATAATATTTTGACCGACCCTTTCCTCACTCATCCTCCTCCTCCTCATTCCTTATCCCTCATCCTTACCCTTCTTCACTTCTCCTCATTACTCCACACCCCTCCCCACCTCCCTTCATCATATTTTGTTTCTTATAATCAAAAAACATAACTTGAATTACGTTTGTACAGCAAGAATCCATTATAACACCTGACCCTGAGAGTAGATAAGACACTTCACTCTTTCCTTGTGTTGTATATAGGTCAAGTGTATCGTCTATTATGCCCTCTGAAAGGATATTTATTGTACATCCACCCCCCCAAAAAGTCATGTCAGTCCCCTCTCCCATCCATGATTCCTGAGAGACCTATGAACCAGTGAATCCGAGACATGAACCCCGAGACTCATGAATTAGTGAATCCGAGACATGAACCCCGAGACTCATGAACTAGTGAATCCGAAACATGAATCTTGACACTCATCAACCTGTGAATCCGATACATGACTCAGTGTTGGGGTCATGGATAGTGCACTGTGTGATGTCTCGGATTCACAGGTTCGTAAGTTTCATGGTTCATTTTGTATAGGTTCGATTGTGTTGTTAGTTATGTTCTGGTGTGTCCAAGTTTATTTCTGTCATCATCTTAGTTAAATTATGTGATGTTCTAAGTTAATTTCTGTTATATTTTAAGTTAATTTGTTACGTTTTATCTAATTTGTCATATCTGTCTAAAACTCAAAATGATGTTTTTTCATGTTTCTGTAGATTAGGTAATTTCTGTTTTATTTACATCTTAATCTCCTCCAGGTGATATAAACAAACGTTATCGTAAGAGTAAATAGGGGCGATTTTCCTTATTCTCTTTATCATACGTATTGTTATTCTTATTTTTTGTGCTATAAATGAAACGTGAAGAGTTAAATGCGTAGAGTCTTTGATATAGTGACTTGAAGCATGTGTGTGTGTGTACAGTTCGTTCCTAGACCCCCTTTGGCGCCGTAAGAAACGTTCCCCATCATAGCCGGCACTGTACATGGCGGACGTACAATTAATCAAATAAGTTCTCTTTGCAGCGTCGTCCTTAAGGAGAGACAGAAGGTGTATCTATTTTATGACTTACGTGAGCTCTTCCAGACAGGGTGAAATATGTCTCCCTCATGAGCCCGTGTGTGTGTGTGTGTGTGTGTGTGTGTGTGTGTGTGTGTTTATCTCTACATCGACGATCTTGTCTAGCTGAGGGAGATGGTTTGTCGTACCGGCCCGGCCTCGTCCACTCACATTAAACTATCTCTTCCCCGCATCATTAACACCCTATTTACCCGCTCTGCCACGTAGCTATAGAACCTTTAAGAGATCTTTAAAACACCAAAGCTTTCCCCTTACAAGCTGATGGGAGTGAGTAAATACAGGCTTATCAAACAGGTGAAGTGCAAGCTAACAGCTTAAAACCCACGAGTCCTGCCACAACAAATCAATCACTCCAGATGCCACTCCCTTGAAATTAGTATTCGAGGGAGAGAGATATTGAAGCATTTAAGCTGTCCTCCAAGCTGAAGGCGAGTGTAAATAAAGCTTTATCAGGTTTTTCAAGGAGGGGGATGGTCAGGGGGACGGAGGGGGGTGGGGGAGGTTAACCCAGAAGCCGCGATGAAGGTGCGAGGCTCTGTGGTGTACAGTATATCGAGCGACGCTGAGTAGTCTACACTCTTATTTGCTTCCTTCCGTCCCAGCCCAGGTGAGGGTCTCCTGGGGGTGCTGAGAGGGGGAGAAGGTGAAGGGTAAGTAAAGGGGCGGAGGGGAGGGGATATCTACCTCCTACGCCCAGTCTGACCCAACATCACCCTTCCTCACCCACCCTCACCTTCCTCACCCACCCTCACCTTCCTCACCCACCCTCACCTTCCTCTCCCACCCTCACCTTCCTCACCCACCCTCACCTTCCTCTCCCACCCTCACCTTCCTCTCCCACCCTCACCTTCCTCACCCACCCTCACCTTCCTCACCCACCCTCACCTTCCTCACCCACCCTCACCTTTCCTCTCCCACCCTCACCTTCCTCTCCCACCCTCACCTTCCTCTCCCACCCTCACCTTCCTCTCCTACCCTCACCTTCCTCTCCCACCCTCTCAATCCCAGTTTCATAATCAGAAGGACAAATAAACGTCGATAAACATAGGATGATGAAAGTTGTGTTTGTGATTCGTAAATTTTAATTGACTCTACTTCGAGGTTTCATTATTAATTACCATTGGTTCGTGCGACATTATTTTCCTCTGCGCCACAACAATACCCAAGGAGCCACAACTTTCGAAAAATAATGACGCAAAATAATTACTATTACTCTCCGCGCCACAACAAAGTCCAAGAGGCCATAACAGTGCACCATAATAATAAAAACGACACTTAACATACCTCACTACACCACGACAAAGTCCAACAGGCCATAATTTCGTCCATTTGCAACACAATATGTACTAAGAACACGTACACACCCACAACATCACGGACTGTTTCATAAAGTTATCGTTCGTACAACTCACGGACGCCATGGACGAACGAGAGAGAGAGAGAGAGACTGAGAGAGAGAGAGATATGTCTTCACGTTGAGAGGGTGAAGGGCGCTAGTAATTTTCCAACATTTTGGTAGCAGTTTTTGTGAAGATGTTGGGAGACTTATTGAGATATTGGCGAACGTTCAGAGGGAGGCGGAGAGGGAGGGAAGAAGGCAGACGGGGAGGGAGAAAGGCAGAGAGGGAGGGAGGCAGTGAGTCAGGCAGAGAAGGGGGGAGGCAGCGAGTCAGGCAGAGAAGGGGGGAGGCAGCGAGTCAGACAGAGAGACAGGGAGGGAGGCAGCGAGGTAGACAAGGAGGGAGGGAGGCAGACAGGGAGGGAGGCAGCGAGTCAGACAGTGAGGGAGGCAGCATGGCAGACCGGGAGGCAGACAGAGAGGAAGGCAGGTAGGCAGACAGGTCGTCAGACAGGCAGGCAGCGAGACAGGTGACGGGCGTTCTCAGAAAATTCGTGTTGGGGAAGGAACCAGCCGTGTGGTAGAGGGAGGAGGTGGGCGTGTCAAAGATTAACCTGACGTACAGCAGTATGGGGGTAATTTATATTATTTATTTTTTTATCATATTCGCCACTTATTAGCTTACTAGCCGTGATGATGTACTGCTGTGTTTGTTAGTAAATATTGCTGTTATTATTACCGTATTGTTATTATTATTATTATTATTATTATTATTTATTATTAGTAGTAGTATTATCATCATCGTTGCATTACGTTACGGTGAATGGAAAGGGGTGGGGCTATGGGTGAGGTGGAAGGAGCGTAATGGATGATAGTCCGATGGAAGGGCAACATGGGAGTTGCCATAGTAACCAGCAGCTAAAAGTCTTGTTCTTCCTAACCACGATTCTAAGAGGAGGTTGTTGATCTGAGGCTAGACACACCCTCGTCTGCTTAGTGTGGAGAGAGAGAGAGAGACTATTGGCCTGAAATAAAGGGACTTCAAGAATTATCTCAAAAATGAATGTTAAGAGACGTAGCGAGGTTATAATATATATCATGAGAGACGTTAATAATTAGCTCAAAATTGGATCAGAGAGATTTAGCGAGATTGTTTATATTCCCCGAGAGAAATAGAGGGAGATATCGTCTCTAGTTTCTCCTTAGAGCCGTAGAGGTAGACAGTGTTGTAGGGTAACGAGACAGACGGGTTCGAGATGAAGCTTAAACCATATATTGATTCTAGTGAGGAGGGCAGGTCAGCAGCTGTTGTTGGCGCTAACTGTCTGTCTGTCTGTCTGTCTCTTTGTCTATTCCTGTTTTATTTTGTGTCTGTCTGTCTGTCTCTTCCCGTTTTATTTTGTCTGTCTGTCTGTGTCTCTCATTTTTGTCTCTGATTCTGATTCTACCTCGTTCTCCCTGTCTCTTTCTGCGTCTAAATGTCTCTCTGTTTCTCAATGTCTCTCTCTCTCTCTCTCTCTCTCTCTCTCTCTCTCTCTCTCTCTCTCTCTCTCTCTCTCTCTCTCTCTCTCTCTCTCTCTCTCAGTGTTTACGTCTTCTCAACCTATACTCACCTGACCTACTGACCACGACCACCGGATCCGTCACACTCTGAGTCATGTTTTATGCCCCAAATAACGAGTCTCTCTCCCCCCCTCCTCCTCTCTCTGTATCTATATGTCAATTTATTCCTCTAGTAATGTATGTGTGTGCACTTACGTGGGGGGGGGGGGGAGGATGGGAATGTGGACATGGTAAAGGGAAGGTTGGGGAGAGGAGTGGAGGGCTGGGAATGGGAGAGTTGGGGAGGGGGGAGGGTAGCTGAAGGCCCCTAGTATCAATACACTAGCCAAGTGTCCCCACGGAGCCTGTGCGACATTGTTCCGCTCTATTTTGTGAGTCCTTAGACAGGGAGGGAGCGGGTCCAGCTCAGTACACCCCCTCTCTCTCTCCCTCTCTCTCTCTCACATTTATTTATCTCCCCCGTCACTTCGGTTCCTCTCTTCGCCGCATTAATATGAAAATGGACTATATTTGATTTGCATAAGAAAATTTGCATAATTGGTATTACGCTTTGGTTATTATTATTACTATTATTATTATTATTATTATTACTAGTAAAGTTTAATATATTACAAGGCTAATTTCATCTATTATACATCGATTGGATATATATATATATATATATAAACAGTAGAAATCTTGTATAACATTTACACTATACTGAGTGAAGAAACTTAATGTATTTATTTTATATAATCTGTACGTATTCTATAGAGGTGTTGTATGTTTATATAATAACTTGTTTTATATGAGCAAAATAATAATAATATATATTTTTTTCATTTCAGGAATTGAAACAAAGAGAATTATTTAAGTATGGCAGTGGCACCTTCTGGCAGTGACACCCATCTGACAGTGACACCCATCTGACAGTGACACCCATCTGACAGTGAGCATTTTTATTTGTGTTGTGAGTCACTGAAAACGTTTTTGACCACTTGACTGAGAATTTATTTTTGACCAGAACAATTGAACACATATGAACTCTTGATATTGAAGATTATTTACACTGAAGAACAAAATTGAACTCTACTATGAAGAACAAGTGAAATCAAGAACTGAATAACATTAAATTGCGATGAATAACTGAACTCATAAAATGTTCTATCTACAGTGAGAACAAGAACACCTGAACTCATGAAGTGTTCTATCTACAGTGAGAACAAGAACACCTGAACTCTTTTTTTAAGTGAGATAGAACAAGTGAACACCTAACGTGATATTGATTTTTACACCGAAAGAAAGAAAGAAAAATAAATAAATAGAATTACTGATGAAAGGAGGAATTAAACGAGAAAGGAATAATGATGAAAATGAAGAGGCAGTGAACTAATTATCATCTGTTCTTTCTACTTCTCAATTCTATCTTGTTTTTCTTTCTCTTTCTTTTGGTCTCTTTCTCACTTTGTCTTTTGTTTTATCTCAACTTTTATTACTTTCTTTATACTTTAATCTCTTAAGTCCTTATTCCTCCTTTATCACCTATTCCCCCTTTTACTCTTTCTTCACAATTCTTTAATTTTTCTTCCTCTTCCTTTATTTGCTTAAACCTTTTTCCTATCTTCTTTTTTGTGTTAATATCATCAGATTTTCTCTTAATTTCCTTTATTATTTCTATTTTCATTTCTGTTCTTTGTTCGTGATTTTCTCTTATTCTTATTTTCTCTATTTTTTTCATTATCTCTCTTTTGTTCTTTTTTCTTTCTCTCTCTCTTCTCTTAATTTTGTCTTATTTGTGTTTCTCTCTTTTCTCTTTTCCTCTCTTCTTTTCACTCTTTCCTCCTAATTCTTTTCCTCTCTCTCTCTCTCTCTCTCTCTCTCTCTCTCTCTCTCTCTCTCTCTCTCTCTCTCTCTCTCTCTCTCTCTCTCTCTCTCTCCACCCATCTCTTTTATCTCAAGTTATTCCTCTGTTCATGAATTATTCCCCATCTCTATTATTTCTCCCTTTTGCCATTCTCTCGCCTCATCTTCTCTTCTAGATCAGCATTTCCCAGTTCTTCCCCAGTTGCTTCTTCTCACCATTCTCTCCTCTCTACCTCCTCATTCCCTTTCTCGCTAATCTTATCTCCCCTCTCCCACCTTTCTCTTACCTCTATCTTCTCATATTATTCCTTCCATCTCCTTCCTTTATCATCCTACCGCGTGCCTCCCCCTCCTGCCCCACACATGGGAGGGGATGATAGTGCTCCACTATGGCCGCCGTCAGCGTTACACTGAAGCCTGACACCTGCATAACGCCGCCATCTTACTTCCCATTAACACAGGTAAGTTTGAGAATATTTCAGTATTTTGATTTTGTTGTAATTTTTTTGTGTTTTTCTTATGTTTTTTTTTTGTTTTTGTTTGTATTTTCATGTGATTTTTATGGGTTTAAATGAAAACATGTTTGGTGTTTGAATAGATCTATATAATATTTTTGTTATCATGACCCCGAGTTATCATGAAGACAAGGGGAGAAAGAAGAGGAGGGGGAGGGGAAAGGAAGAGGAGGAGGAGGGTGGGGGGGGGGAAGGAAGAGGAGAAGAAGGAGGGTGAGGAAGAGGAGGATAAGGATGGGGGGGGGGGAGGAGGAAGGGGGGTTCAAAAACGAAAATGAAGACTATGGAAGAACAAAAAGAAGAAAGAAGAGGGGGAGGAGGAGGTGATGGTGGTGTGGTGCAGGTGAGGAGGATGGTGAGGACGTGAAGACAAAGAAACAAAACGTGAAGAGAAGGGAAACAGACGTGAAGAGAAGGGAAACAGACGTGAAGACAAGGGAAGAAGTCCACAGTAACTCCTTGATGTGGAACGCCTTCTTTGTTTACAAGACCTCCCGTCGTACACTTTGTCAACACCAATGTATTTTTACTGTGAGGGTGAAGAGAGGTAAGGAGGATGAAGGAGGAGGAGAAAAGAGGATGTGGAGGAGGAGGTGAAGGAAGAAGGAAGATTTCTAACACCTGTTTATTGCTCTTCATGTATTTAAATAAAGACAAGGCAGGTGTCGAGCTGAGTTAACCACAATGAAAATTTGTTTTAGCTTATGGTAATCTTTCTGTCGAAGTCACTGAGTAGGTTAAGGCCAAGAGGTCAATAGGTAATAAGGTCAAAAGGTCACAAGGTCAGGGTCATTAAGGAAAGAGCAATGTTCAGTGTCATACAAAAAGTCAATGCTTGAGCACTCTACCCAAGCACTGGTTCGAGACAGTCAGTCAGGCAAAAATGTTAAGACACAAGCACACAGAACACGATACAACCGCACAGAACACGACACAAGAACACAAGAACACGACACAAGCACACAGGAACGCGAGAAGCACACAAGAACACGATACAAGCACACAAGAACACGATACAAGCACACAGGAACACGATACAAGCACACAAGAACGCGATACAAGCACACAAGAACACGATACAAGCACACAAGAACACGATACAAGCACACAGGAACAGGATACAAGCACACAAGAACACGACACAAGCACACAAGAACACGACACAAGCACACAAGAACACGATACAAGCACACAAGAACACGATACAAGCACACAGGAACAGGATACAAGCACACAAGAACACGATACAAGCACACAAGAACACGACACAAGCACACAAGAACACAAGCACACAAGAACACGACACAAGCACACAAGAACACAAGAACACGACACAAGCACACAGGAACAGGTTACAAGCACACAGGAACACGATACAAGCAAGCACTCCACCCAAACACGCAGGCAGGGCAGTCAAGCACACGGTACAAGGTACAGGTACTTGGTATGACAAGCACAAGGGACTTTCCTCTCCTGCACTGAGACCACTTCCACTTTGCTTGCTGTCTCTTTCCCATTGTCTCCCTGTCTCTCTCTTTATTTTCTCTCTCTTTTGTGTCTTGACTCTCTTTGTGTGTGTGTGTGTGTGTGTGTGTGTGTGTGTTTTCTCCCTCTTTTGTTTCCAGTCTCGCGTATACATACACTCTCTCTCTCTCTCTCTCTCTCTCTCTCTCTCTCTCTCTCTCTCTCTCTCTCTCTCTCTCTCTCTCTCTCTCTCTCTCTCTCACGCATCTAGAGAGAAAGGGAATACCGGAAACTAAAGGGTAAATACACACTCATAAACACAGTGGCGAGAACTTAGGTTGGTGAAGGATAAGGTAAACTGTATAGTGAACTTAACCTGCCTTCACTATCCACGTTTCTTCTGTAATTACTCGCTCTTTCTCTTCTCCATTCTCTCTCTCTCTCTCTCTCTTTTCTCTCTTCGTTATCGTTGGGTTGTTATCTTCTCGTGTTGATATTTCATGTTCTTTTGTTGTCATTATTTTCTTCTTCCATCTTTCTTTTGTTGTCGTTCTTTTGGTCTTCATTCTCTGTGTTTATCTCTCTCTCTCTTTCTCTTCTCATATTATTCATGTACAGCATATACAGTATCTTTCTCTCTCTTTCTTTCTCTTTCTTTTATCTCATTTCTCTCCTCTCTATCTCTCTTCTCCGTCGTTCTGTAGCCACAACTAACATATAGTTTTGATGTTTACACGCGAGTCTTAATCTGCTTTAGTTTATGAGGGTAATTAATATGGAGCTGTTAACAACGCTTTTACGTGTTCCGGAGTTTTTGTCATGTTTTGGTTAGTGATGCTGATGCTGTTCTTGTTCTTCTGCTGTTGTTCCTTCGTCTGTTATTCCTTCTCCTTCGTCTCTTCCTACTTCTCATTCGTCTTCTGCTGTTCTTCTTTCGTCTTCTGTTGTTTTTCCTTCTCCTCCTGCTGTTGTTCTTCATCCGTTGCTCTTACTTTATCTCTTCCTTCTTCTTCTTCTTCTTCTTCTTCTTGGTCTCCTTTTATTCCTTCTTCCTCCTCTTCTTCATCCTCTTCCTCTTAATGATGCTGGCCTCCTCCTTTTGATTTATGTCTTAAAGTTGTCTTCTCGCTTCAGCTGGCTCTCCAACGCCAACCCCAACACTATATAAGAGTGAAGCTTCGAACCCTTGTGTGAGTGAAGCTTCGAACCCCTTGTGTGAGTGAGGCTTCGAATTCCATGTGTGAGTTAGGCTGCGAAACCCTTGTGTGAGTGAGGCTTCGAATCCCCCTTTACGAGTGAGGCTTCGAATTGTACGAGTGAGAAATTATACCACCTATGCGAACAAGGCTTCGATGCGAGAGAGGCTCCGTGCCTCATTGCGAGAGAGGCTTCGAACCTCCTTTACCCGGAGCATCCAATTTGAAACCTCTGAGATAACCTTTCGCCTAGTTGTCCCCTCCACCTCTCTCTTCCTTCCTTCCTTCCTCTTACCCTGAACCAACACAGTTTACTAGAGTTGAAACCTCTGGAACTCTTACCTGAGTAAATCAACTTGATCTGACCTGAAACCTGTGGAGAGTTTCAATGAGCTAATCAAGTTGAAGCCTAATAAACCCTTCACCGGAACCAGACTCATTTGAAGCCTCTAAAAACCTTCATCTGAACCAGTCATGTAGAAGCACTCTGAAACCCTCACCTGACCCAACGCAACTGATTACCTTGGACGATTTTATTGCCCTTGGAGCATCTTATTGCCGTCGAGACATCCCATTGCCCTGTCGTGGAACACATCAGGATGACTGGCTTAATTGGTCCTTTCCCGAGTAAAATGTTCCCTACTGGTGTAAACAAAGAACCAAAACAAACACTTAGTTGCACACACACACACACACACACACACACACACACACACACATACACGACAATTGGGAGGTCCTCATGTAGTAAATTCAGCTGACAACATTTTCATTAGTTGTGGCTACCTGGGAGAGGAAATACACACTAGAGTAATAGGAAATAGAGGAAATATAGAGTAGAGGAAAATAGAAGGAAAATATAGAATAGAGGAGATAACAAAATTAGACTCGTACCCCGTTTACCTGAAGAAGTAAACACAGACAGCTGGCGATGTTCTGACTCACAATAACACAGTGTATAAAAGTTACGCCAGACGTACTTGTGCCTGTCTTTTTCTTTTATCTGTATTGGCATTAATTCAAGGTACGAGCGTTAGGAAGGGGGAGCAGTTGTTGTGAGTGGCGGGTTGGTAATTTGGGGTCTGGGTATGTCAGGCAGGAATACGTACTTAATAAACGTCATTTCTCAAGGGTTTAAACGAGTCATGGTATTGTTTTAAGGTGTGTGTGTGTGTGTGTGTGTGTGTGTGTGTGTGTGTGTGTGTGTGTGTGTGTGCGTGCGTGCGTGCGTGCTAGTAACAATTCAGGGATGCAAAAGTTACCATAATATTGTTTTTTAGGCCAGACTGGAGGAGGTTAGTTGTGCTTGGTATCGTAAAGTAATGTGCTTCAACAGTGCTTCAACACCTGAGGGAGATCTTAAGGTCTTGAAGCACACAACACAGGGTCAGTCTCTACAAGGGATAACAAATATTAAACCTATACGGATATTAGACTCTCTGGGGAGGTGGTTTGACTGTGAAACTTTATCCGGATAGTGTTTGTTGGTCGGGTCGCTTCCAGATGGTGTTGTGGTCGTGTCGGTGGCAGATGGAGGCGGAGGCATTTAGAGCAGTTCACTTGTCTTCCACCACAATGGGAGTTCTTATTGGAAACGGTGGGACATGTGCTGAAGACATTTCGACACGACAGATATTGGAGAAAAATTATAAAACAGAGAAAAGGGTATTTAAAACAGTGCAGCACCTCACACCCTCCTCTTCCCCACCCACATCACAACCTCCTGTTCTCTCAACCCCTCCTCCATCGTACCCAACCCCCCCCCCTCCATCGTACCCAACCCCTCCCCTTCCCTCCCCCACACCCACACCCTCCACCAACTCGAATAAACGAGTGAAATTAGACCAGACACTTCCCGAAAAAAAGGTGCTGGTTAGTGTGGGTCCAGTGAAGTCGACTTACATATACTGTAGTGGTGTTGGATGGGCTTAACAAAAGATTGGATCCGATTCCCAAGAGGATTTTCGTCCATAATCGAGTTTTTTTTTCTTCAGTGTTATAGTAATTTAGGTGAATTCAGTTCTGTTTAAGTGGTTTTGGATGTTGTTTAGGTGGGTTTGAGGTTTATATATCTGGGTTTGGGTCTTGTTTAAATGGGCTTGGGTCCTGTTTAAGTGGGTTGGGTCTTGTTTAATGGGTTGGGTCGTGTTTAATCGGGTTGGGTCTTGCTTAAGTGGGTTTAGGTCTTGTTTATGCATGGATACGGTCTCTCGTCTACAGTCAGGGGCGGTGAAATTTATCTAAGGAACCTTTTTAAGATTCCCTGCCGTGCCGTGACCTTCTCCAGCTCCTGACGTGGCTGAGGGAGCGCACACACACACACACACACACACGCACGCACGCACATACACACACGTATATATATATATATATATATATATATATATATATATATATATATATATATATATATATATATATATATATATATATATCGTAAATCAAATCAATAACAAGTGTATTGACCAGCAAGAAAAGAAGAAGAGAAGGAAGGGAGAGAGAGAGACAGAGGGGGGGGGGGGGACCTCAAGATGCACTGCGCCGTAAACTTAACCAAAATTTTCCACGAAAATTTCATTACGTTGCAGTAGATAACGTATGAGAATGTTATACCGTTGATCCTCTAGTGTTGAGACCTGGGGGGGGGGGGTGATGGAGAGTGAGGAGGGGAGGGGAGGGGGTAGAGGAAGTGGATAAACGCGGGGTAGGTGGGGTGGCCGGGGAAGAGGAGAATGGGTCGGGTTTGGGTGGAATGGAAGGAGGGGGGAGGGCAGTGAGGGTAGTTAGGGTGAAGGGGAGAGGAGGGGTAGGGAGGGTAGGTGAGATGGATGAAGAAAGGGAAGGGAGGGTAAGGGAAGGGGGGGGAGAGCAGGGAAGGGGAGAGTATGAGAGGAAGGGGGATTGGCTAGGGAGAGAGGAGGGAAGGAGAAGAAGGAGGAGGAGGAAGAGGAGGAGGAATAATGAGAAGGGAGGTGAGCGTGGAAGGAAGGAATTCTTTTCAAGTCTTTCCTCATTACCAATAAGACGAGTCCTTGAATAAGAAGGACCTGATGCATGTCCCAAATAATGTATCGCTCTTGATTAGATTTTATGACGAGGTTGTATTATGATGGCAGGTGGCAGGGAGTCATAATCATCACTATCATCACCATCATCACCATCACCATCATCACCATCACCATCATCACCATCACCATCACCATCATCATCATCATCATCATCGTCATCATCATCATCACGATCATCACCATCATCATCATCATCATCGTCATCATCACCATCATCACCACCATCATCACCATCACCATCATCATCACCATCATCATCATCATCATCATCGTCATCATCATCATCACGATCATCACCATCATCATCATCATCATCATCATCGTCATCATCACCATCATCATCATCGTCATCATCACCATCATCACCATCATCATCATCATCGTCATCATCATCATCACGATCATCACCATCATCATCATCATCACCATCATCATCATCATCATCATCGTCATCATCATCATCACGATCATCACCATCATCATCATCACCATCATCATCATCGTCATCATCACCATCATCACCATCATCATCATCATCATCATCATCATCATTATTACTACTGTTGTTATTATTGTTTTAGTTGTTGTTATTGTTGTTGTTATTATATTTACCGTATGAGGAGAGACATCTAGCGGGAACACACTAATTATTCTTTCACCAGTGCCTCTGTACGTCGAGAGAAACAGAGAGAGAGAGAGAGAGAGAGAGAGAGAGAGGGAACTAACTCACAAAGAAAAGGGACAATCACACGCCTTGCACATCCCAACAGATGTAATCAAAGTTAAAATCCAATTCCCTGGGCCTCTACCCACACACACACACACACACACACTTACTGTCATACGCCCCGAGTATCGCACAAAGATGTTATCAAGACAAACTTATTTCATCAGCTTGCTACGTATCTTTCTCCGTCACTCATTAACATCTTCATTACTCATAAACTTCTCCAGCTTATTTTTTTTAACATCACCGTCACTCACACACATATCTCTTGCTTCTTTTTCTTATTACCGTCACTCAAAACATCCCCAGCGTCTTCTTAACATTCTTCGTCACTCACAAACTCCTCCATCACCTCTCCTAACACCCCTCGTCACTCACAAACACCCCCATCACCTCTCCTAACACCACTCGTCACTCACAAACACCTCCATCACCTCTCCTAACACCCCTCGTCACTCACAAACACCCCCATCACCTCTCCTAACACCCCTCGTCACTCACAAACACCTCCATCACCTCTCCTAACACCCCCTGTCACTCACAAACACCTCCATCACCTCTCCTAACACCCTCTGTCACTTACAAACATATCTTATTAACATCTCTCTCAACTGTTTTGCCAAAGAGTAATTTACATGGTAATTTCCAGTGAACCAGGGAACTCAAAGGGAACTCATGGTAACTCCTCCCACATTCATATTCACAAAGGATGAAACTCTCGTAAGGTTTTGCATAGTCTCAGTCCTGCCTTTGTGTGAGTGTTATTCCTGGTCGGGTTCTGTGTGTTTTTTTTCTCGTGTTTGCACTGATGGTCTGACGAAGGTAGAAATTTCTTGTCTGCTGTTATTTGCAATCGGACGAAATTTTTCTTCGTTTTCTTTAATTTCTGTGAATTTTTTATATATTTTTCCTCACAAAATCACTAATTTCTTTACTTTTCATTTACAAAGTCAAGAAATTCTCGACTTTTATTTACAAACTCACGAAATTCTTTACCTTTTACCTACAAAATCACGAATTTCTTTACTTTTCATTTGCAAAATCATGAAGTTCTTCCACGTTTTTTTCAGTCAAGACTCAAGAACATTTACGTTATTCTTTACAAAAATCATAAAACCTTTGCCCGTTTTCTCGGTCTTCTGTCGGGGAATTTACATTAATGACTCTAAGACCACAGAATCCCTCTCGGCCACTTTACTTAATCTTTTCTTTTATATAATTTAATTTTTAACACAAATACATTATAGAACGAGAAAAATTCATGTCATCTTTGTGTATATATTTGGCAGAATCATTAGAATTCTGAATAGGTTTCCATACCTGTAGAGAATACCTTTACCTGTAGCAAAGAGATTTAATTGAGGTTTGTGTTTTATGTCAACTACAGCTTCTTATACCTGTACACAAAAGACCTAACCTGTGTGTCTTGTTTAATATCGACAAAAGCACTTAAAAACCTGTAAACAAAATCTCACCTGTGAATCTTATCTCCCAAAACAGCTTTAAATACAAGAAATTACCTGTAGTTGGCTTTTGTTTGTCGTCAACAACAACAACAACAAAAGCCAGTGCAGGACCTTCTTGTGAGCCAGGTAACAGACTGTCGGTAATTAGCGAGAGAAAAGTTATCATCTTTGAGGCGAAAGTGACAAACTTTTTGATACACAAGTT
Source organism: Homarus gammarus (assembly GCA_958450375.1). NCBI lineage: Eukaryota > Metazoa > Arthropoda > Malacostraca > Decapoda > Nephropidae > Homarus > Homarus gammarus. The sequence goes on from CAUDMG010003463.1 coordinate 536,985, forward strand.
TCCTTCAAGACGCTCATGTTGTCGCTGCTACCTGGAACAATTGCCTGAAAGATGACGTTCTTAAATGTTTTTTTTTGTTTAAATGTCTTTCTTTCTCTGTAATTGATTTTCTTCCTGTCTAAATGTCTTTCCTTCTGTCTAAATGTTTTTCCTTCTGTCTAAATGACTGTCTTTCTCTGTCTAAATGTCTTTCCTTCTCTGTCTAAATGACTGTCTTTCTCTGTCTAAATGTCTTTCCTTCTGTCTAAATGTCTTTCTTCTCTGTCTAAATGACTGTCTTTCTCAGGTCTCATTGGTCTTCTTCCTCTGTCTAAATGTCTTTCCTTCTCTGTCTAAATGTCTTTCCTTCTCTGTCTAAATGTCTTTCCTTCTCTGTCTAAATGACTGTCTTTCTCAGGTCTCATCGGTCTTCTTCCTCTGTCTAAATGTCTTTCCTGCTCTGTCTAAATGTCTTTCCTTCTCTGTCTAAATGTCTTTCCTTCTCTGTCTAAATGACTGTCTTTCTCTGACTCATTGGTCTTCTTGCTCTGTCTAAATGTCTTTGTGTGTTGTGTTTATCTCCAAGATGAATGGGTGAAGAGAGATACGAAGTTTGTTTGTGTTCACAAGTTTTTTGTGGGAATGATTTAGTCTGGCTGGAGGAAATAGTGTGTGTGTTATTATTACTGTTGTTGTAAATGTTGTTATTATTATTATTATTATTATTATTATTATTATTATTATTATTATTATTATTATTATTATTATTATTATTGTTATTATTATTATTATTATTATTGTTATTCGTAGTAGTAGAAGTAGCACCAGAAGCAGAAGTAGTAGTAGTAGTAGTAGTAGTAGTAGTAGTAGTAGTAGTAGTAATACCAGAGAATTTGAAAAAAAAAGTAGCTATAGCGCAGGAGGTGGGCGCCTCGAACTGGTTAACTACGTTACCGATAAGGACAAATGGTTTCAGTCTTTATAAATACGAATTTACAGATGCCATTGCTCTAAGGTACGGTAGGCCAGTAGAAGGTTTGCCCTCCCAATGCGTGTGTGGCTCTTCCTATGACGTCGACCGCGCCCTGGTGTGCAAGAAAGGGGGCTTCGTATGCATGAGACATGACGGAGTAAGGGATCTCACAGAAAATAGGCTGAAGGAAATCTGTCGTGATTTCATGGTAGAATCGACCCTCCTTCCATTGGACAGTGAGAATTTCCAACATAGTACTTCAAACACATCCAACGAAGCCCGTGTTGACACCAGTGCTCGAGGATTCTGGACGCAGGGACAGCGAGCCTTCTTCGACATCAGGATTTTTTATCCCATGGCTGCATGTCACCGTTACTTAGTTCTCGATGCTGTACACAGGAGGAACGGGAACGACAAGATAAGGGCATAGGGGAAGATAATTCAGAACGTTGATCAAGGCAGTTTCACTCCTCTGGTGTTCACAACCTCTGGTGGGATGGGACCAAGTGCAAGTTGCTTTTACGCCAGACTCGCGGAGGTGATATCCGAACAGAAGCAGCAGCCCAGAAGTTATGTTACAGCCTGGTTGAGATGTCGACTGTCCTTCTCTCTCCTTAGGTCTGCATTGCTCTGCCTCAGGGGAACGAGAGCATCGGCCCCAAAACCGACAACAGTTGCAGAAATTGACTACGAGGCAACAGTCACTGAATGCCGCATAGATCTGCGGCTCAACTAACTCAACACAGCTAGGGTAGCTACTTATGTATTAAGATTGTTAATTTTAAGGTAATAAAATGGCTGCGAAGGTATGGCTATTGGGGGAGGATGGAAGCCACGATTGTGATAAATAAGTTATAGTAGTAGTAGCAGTAGTAGCACCAGCAGTAGAAGTAGTAGTAACAGTAGTAGCACCAGCAGTAGAAGTAGTAGTAGCGGTAGTAGTAGCAGTATCATCACCAAAACTGCATTCCACCATTTTCATCCTTGCTATTCTGTTTTCCTTGTTCAATATAATTGTATATATTTCAGTGACAACACTTCCTCTCGTATCTATTATCATTCCAGTGACTTTCGTTCACTTTACAAACTTCTTCTGAATCTCATTTCATCTAAACTTCAGCTTCTAGAGTTGTTTATTCTTCACTCAGAAAATACGAAAATTAGCGCCATTTTCCATAAGTTTTCATCAAAAGTTCAACAGATTTTAAATTACGTGTTTGTTAGAATTTAAAAAAAAATCTAGATTAATTTGAATGTTTGTTTTATAAAATTTTATTCATAGTTTGATTATTTTGTTGTTGTCTGTACACGTCGACAACACGTTAATTTTAGTCAGATTTTTCGTAACGAAATTAAATCGTGTTGAAAACGGTTTACACTGTCTTATAACGGGTAAAGCCTTCAGTAACTTAGTAACGTACCATCACACTGTTTACATACGGTATGACACTGTTGATGACTTAACGGACAAACAGTACTTTACGACTTAACAGATGATATTGAACTTGGAGGTTGGATTATTACAAAGTTATTAAGGTTTTTCTTGTTAATGACATTTTGTTATAAAGACGGTGAGGGATTTTCTTTTATAAATTTCTCGAGATTCTGTTTTTACGAAGTTCCCGAGAGACTTGCCGCCGTGTGGGGAGACCAAGTTATTAAGTCTTCACGAACTCATTAAAAGGTGTTACATAACCGCTAAAATACGTGTTGTACATTGGAGAAACTTCACTACGCTTTAATGATGTTAACAGACCTTTACACAATTCATCTGAAGATTAACTAACCTAACCTAACCTAACCTAACCTAACCTAACCTTGCTTAAAAACCCCCTCACCTGTGTTAAGGAAATAGTGAAAATATTAATAAATAAACTCAACAACACTATGAAATAAAACCATTGGAATCGTTGTAAAAAAAAAAACATCAACAACTTTGTAAAAAAACATAACCCTAAAAGCTTAGTAAATAAAATCCTTGATAACTTTGTAAATTGGAAGAGCTTTCTGGGTTTGTGTAAAATTCATATCAACTTGTTTTTCCTTTTTCATTTTTTTCATCGATTTTCTATTTTATTTTTTCGTGTTTTTTTTTGTTATTTTTTTTTGTCACCATGATGTTTATGTCTCTTTAGTTGTTGCTTTTTTTTTGGTTGCTTCGTTGTTCTTGTATTTTGTGTGTGTGTGTCTCTCTCTCTCTCTCTCTCTCTCTCTCTCTCTCTCTCTCTCTCTCTCTCTCTCTCTCTCTCTCTCTGGTAAGTACGAGGCTGGGAGTTGGTTATGGGTGATCAATGTTAGTTGAGGGAGAGAGGAAGGGTAGGTGGGAGGAGGGAAGGAGGAAGGAGAGAAGGAGAAAAGGAGGGAGGGATAAAGAGAGAGAGAGAGAGAATCAGCCTTAAATCTCGAGGCGGTAGTGATTTCCTCAGTCGCATCTCCCCCTACCTCTACCTCCCCTCACCTCCCTTCTTCCCCTCCCTAACCCACTCCCCTTACCTTACCCCTCCCCTAATGATTGCTTCCCACTAACTTTACAAACTAATTAAAAGAAATTGTCCATAATTAATCTCTAGGATGTCATTGGGGTAATCGCATCAGCCACTCCATCGTACTGTCTACGTCCGTCCAGCAGTCACCACACTACCAGTTAACAGTCACTAGTTACCATAGTCACCACACCACAGTCACCACACCACCAGTCATCACACCACAGTCACCACACCACAGTCACCACACCACTAGTCACCACACCACCAGTCACCACACCACCAGTCAGTCACGCTCCTCAGTCACCACATCACCAGTCACCCACGCCCCTCAGTCACCATTAGTCAGTCACGCCCCTTAGTCACCACACCACCAATCACCACCAGTCAGTCACCCCCAGTCAGTCACGCCCCTCAGTCACCACATCACCAGTCACCCACGCCCCTCAGTCACCATCAGTCAATCACGCCCCTTAGTCACCACACCACCAGTCACCACACCACCAGTCAGTCACCCCCAGTCACCCACGCCCCTCAGTCACCACACCACTAGTCACCACACCACCAGTCACCACACCACCAGTCAGCCACGCTCCTCAGTCACCACACCACCAGTCACCACCAGTCAGTCACCCCCTCAGTCACCACACCACCAGTCACCACCAGTCAGTCACCCCCTCAGTCACCACACCACCAGTCACCATCAGTCAGTCACCCCCTCAGTCACCACACCACCAGTCACCACCAGTCAGTCACCCCCTCAGTCACCACACCACCAGTCACCACCAGTCAGTCACCCCCCTCAGCTGTGACCGGTAAACAGTGGTTCCAGACGGTCTCCTGTGATAACAATTTAGATCATGAAGTAAACTTTTATCTTAGTTTACTTAGAGGTGAAGTAAACTGCACTACCTTGGTCTATCTATCTATCTATCTATCTATCTATCTATCTATCTATCTATCTGCCTGTCCGTCTGTCTGTGGGAGTGTGCGTGGTGAGAGAGTATGGAGAGGAGGGTGCGTTGGGGGGGGGAACTGTGTGGAGGGTAGGGTGCGTTGGGGGAATGGGGGAGGGAGGGTGTGAAAGAGGAAAGTACGTGGGGGAGTGTGTGGAGGGGAGAGGTTGGAGGGTGGGGGGGGAGGGAGTAGTTTGCTTGTGGTGGGGGCGAGGGTGTGAGAGTACGATCATTATATTAATAGTACTTGGCAGTATTAAGGTGAACAACGTGGGTAAGGAGACACCTGTTTGACCTATCTCTCTCGTCTGTGTGTGTGTGTGTGTGTGTGTGTGTGTGTGTTTTTTATTGAGATCTATCATTATCTCTCTCTCTCTCTCTCTCTCTCTCTCTCTCTCTCTCTCTCTCTCTCTCTCTCTCTCTCTCTCTCTCCTCGTTGGGGAAATTGGAATAATCAGATTTCGGGAAATTATTCTAATAGTATTGCCTCACCTAGGAAGTTATTCAATAGGATAAAGCCCCGATGCGCCAAAGATCCTGCTAGTGACGTCAAACACGGCAGCTCAAACCAGGTGAAAGTTGATCCTGACGCCTGTGAACGATCCCCGGATGGAGGGAGAGTGCGCCAGGCTCCTCCCACCTGTCTCTTGTTTACAAACATTCCTAAAACGAACGTGGGAAGGATAATAAATACCCCCTTAACCCCCAAACCCCTCCAATCCTTTCCTATACCCCCAAATTCCCCTCAGGCCCTCCAAATCCCCTGCAATCCCACCAAATCCCCTTCAGTCCCTCGAAATCCCCTTCAATCCCACCAAATCCGCTTCAGTCCCTCCAAATCCCCTTCAATCCCACCAAATCCCCTGCAATCCCACCAAATCCCCTTCAATCCCACCAAATCCCCTTCAGTCCCACCAAATCCCCTTCAATCCCACCAAATCCCCTTCAATCCCACCAAATCCCCTTCAATCCCACCAAATCCCCTTCAATCCCACCAAATCCCCCTCAATCCCACCAGTTTACCCCCAATTACCCTGAAACTCCTCCAAATCCTTTTCGGATCCTCTAAAATCCCTTCATATCTCCTTCAATCCCCCCCCCAAATCCCTCCAGATCCCTTTCAAA
>CAUDMG010003463.1:545000-577500 GCA_958450375.1 Homarus gammarus
CTAGTATGAATCACCAACACCTACTAGGGCTCACCAACACCTACTATGACTCACCAACACCTCCTAGGGCTCACCAACACCTACTATGACTCACCAACACCTCCTAGGGCTCACCAACACCTACTAGGGCTCACCAACACCTACTAGGACTCACCAACACCTCCTAGGGCTCACCAACACCCACTAGGACTCACCAACACCTCCTAGGTCTCACCAACACCTACTAGGACTCACCAACACCTACTAGGGCTCACCAACACCTACTAGGACTCACCAACACCTACTAGGGATCACCAACACCTACTAGGACTCACCAACACCTCCTAGGGCTCACCAACATCCACTAGGACTCACCAACACCTCCTAGGGCTCACCAACACCTACTAGGACTCACCAACACCTCCTAGGGCTCACCAACACCTACTAGGACTCACCAACACCTCCTAGGGCTCACCAACACCCACTAGGACTCACCAACACCTCCTAGGGCTCACCAACACCTTCTAGGACTCACCAACACCTACTAGGAGGAAGACTGTGCTGTAAAAGGTTAACAAGCCCCCCCCCCCACACCGCGTAACAAGGTAATTCAACCGACTGTAACTCTAAACTATGCGGATAGAAGCTAGTGATTAATGACCTCATCTGACATTTTTTATGAGTCATCCTGAGATTAAGTTTGATTAAAATCCATTGATGTTTGTTGATGTTATGGCGTTGATAATCCACCCGGGGTGTGGTGGGGTGTGGTGGGGTGTTGAGAGGTGTGGTGGGGTGTAGTGGTGGGGTGTTGAGAGGTGTGCTTAGAGGTGTGGTGGGGTGTTGAGAGGTGTGGGGAGGTGTGGTGGGGTGTTGAGAGGTGTGGTGGGGTGTGGTGGGGTGTAGTGGTGGGGTGTTGAGAGGTGTGGTGAGGTATCTGTGCCCCATGAATTAGTTTGAGGATGGACGTACTGCCTGGGATGTGTAAGGGGATGTGTGTGTGTACTAATTTAGGGTCTTGTTATGGAAGAGGAACAACACAGTTGAGAGAATGAATAAATAACGACGGGTAAAGGGGGAGACTGTTGTTCACGCATGACTCGACCTTCCCAGCCATGTGGTACTGCATGAAAGGTAATTCAGGAGTAAGAAAACTTTGATCACCTGAAGAATAGCCCCTCTTATCTTATTTAACCTAACCTAACCTAACCTAACCAAACCTAACCTAACCAAACCTAACCCAGCCCCAGGTAGCGATAGGTTAATTAAGCATCAATTGAAATAAACGGTGGAAAGGGGGGGTAATCTTCAGGTGCTCCCCTTCAAAAATAAAGAATTTAAAACATCTGGCAAGTTCAACTAGTCATAAATTTACATTCTTAGTTTACACTCCACCTTCAGATAGTATACCTACGTCTCTAGGGTAGGGGGGGGGGGGGGCTGCTTGGCGGTGGCTGAGGGCTCAACAGGGTGTCTGCCAGTCTACTATTACTGTTTTAACTAATCTTGCCAGCACTATCTCAGTCCTCCACACTACTACAGCTACATGGTCTTCTCTCACTGTGAAATACACTATACCGTTACTGCTTGCTACAATTAATCGTGAAATTTAGGATCACCTGAAGATTAGTCACCCCAGTATATATCACCCGCTGAGTCAATATCCTAATGGTAGTATAAGGTGACGTAAGCTGACATAAAGTAACCTAGCATTACCTATTCTAATCTAACCTAACCAGACTTAACCTGCCGAGTTAACCTTCTATTCCTGTCGAGTTATTCTGGTAATCTTGTTGAGTCATCCTTGTAATCCTCTTAAGTTATCCTGTTCTTCCTGTCGAGTTATCCTGCCTTCAGTAGTGGTGGTGTCATTTTTTTTTTTTTTTTTTTTAGAGAGAAAGAAGGGATGAAAGAAGATTAGAGGTGGGGGAAGGAAGTTATAGTTCGGAAATTGAAGAAGTTTAGGAGGAGGTAAGAGAGGGCGGGCTGACCGCCTAGCTAAGCTAATGGTGTGTTAGGATTGTGTCATGGGTTAGTTATTGTCTGTCGGTACAGGCACTAGACAGCCTACCCTGTCCCACACATGGGTGTTTTAAGGGCCTTATTTCATATTCCGCCGACCCTACTGGCGGATGTTGGTCTAGGAAGGTTGTCTATTGCCTGGCCGTGTAGATCGGGGGTGGTAATGGACCTTTTGAGATTTGGTGGTGGTGCATAGTGGAGGTATGGGAGTAACACCATACCTGGTGGTGGTATGCAGTGGTGAGGTGTAGCGCGGTGTGATGTGTTTGTGGGGTGATGCGGAAGTAGGTAGTGTGGTGGTGGTGTGTTGTGGTGAAGTGTGGTGCAGTGAAGTGTAGTGGTACAGGTCATAAAGTACGGTGTGGTAGAGGGAGGGGGGGGTAGGAGGGTGCGGTAGAGGGGGAGGAGGGGAGAGTGCGGTGCGTTAGAGGGGGAAGGGAGGGGCTGTGCTTGACTGCTAGTATGTGCGTGTGGGCCTCTGAAATTAGAGGTACCTTGGCTCGTGGCTCAGCCTTGCCGAGTGTTCCTATCAGCGTGCCAGACTGGTATACGTACAGTTGTTAGACCCTAGTGTGTCTCTGTCTGTCTGTCGCTTTCTCTGCCCACCTCTCTCTCCCTCTTGTAACTTAACCTAACCTAACCTAACAAACATTTATACACTCACACGTTTCTGAATATGCAAGCATTAACACACACACACACACACACACACACACACACACACACTCCTATACTCATTACACCTGCAGTAATTACTAAATACCTGTAATTTGGCCTGGGCTTCATTACACCTGATTATTATTATTATTATACTCGATAATCTCCAGACTGCTTTAAGTTCAAAGTGCAGGTAGTGTCTGAGGGTGGTTGGGGATGGTTACAGTTGGTTGGCTGGTGGAGGATAATTGTAGTTGTGGTTGGTTGGTGGTTGATGGAGGTTGATTGTTTTGCTGATACACACACACACACACACACACACACACACACACACACACACACACACAATAAATGATAACATTAGTTATGTGATGTCCCTCCTTGCTACCCACAATATTGAGGAAAGGCAAAGTTGACAAGTCGAGGTTGTGATGGCCAACCACAAGGAGCCAGGGATTAACGCCGTATTCCACTACCATCAAACCACCACCAGCTGTAGTCCTTAATACAATTCGTCGTCCACACCCCGGGAGAAGAGGAACACCGAAGGCCACAGAGAAGAGACTCACCAGGAAGATAACTTGCCTTGGTCTCATAGTCGGAAAGGTTGTGAAATGGTGCTCACTGGAGTCGAGTAGCTTCTTGAAGCAGTTTCTTCTCCTGGTGTCAAGTTGGAGCACACACACACACACACACACACACACACACAATAAATGATAACATTAGTAAGGACAGTAATAATAATAATAATAATAATGATAATAATAATAATAATAATAATAATAATAGTAATAATAATAATAAAATAATAATAATAATAATAATATAATTTGATATCATGTTCTCAGTAACACATAAAAAGTTTATCCCTCTGTGTTCGCTGGTTCCGGGTTGCATTAGCGCGGGGAGACAGGCCCTTGTATAGCGGAGGTTTTTAAATCCAGGTTCAAGACAGTGGAAAATTGGCAATACAACACTGATTTTCTCTCTTTCGCTCTCCTTCTCTTTCGTTATCTCTCTCTTTCTCTCTCTCTCATTTTCATTTTTAGAAGCATGCTACTGCTGGCAACTTCACACACACACATACACACACACACACACACACACGCACACAAACACACACATATGACAAGGGTAGAACGCACATCCTTGACAGATCCTGAATATTCAAAGGATCTGTTGTTAGCGTGGAAGTTCACCTCCTTCAGTACATTTGATATTCAGATGAGCAGGATTACGTGTTGGGGGACTTTGGAGAGGCGTGATGGAGGAGGAAGGGAGAGAGAAGGTGGAAGAGGAAGAAGTAGGAGGGAGAGGGGTAGGAAGAATCACGGTGAGAGAGGTGAAAGGAGGGAGAAAGATAGTGGAGAAGGTGGAGGAAGGAAGGAAGAAATGGGGAGAGAGAGAGTGGAAGGAAGAAGTAGGGGAGAGAAAGAAGGAAGAAAGAACGAGGGAGGGGTGACGGAGAAAGATAGAAGGAGGAGGGGGAGGGAGGAAGAAACAAGCGGGAGTGAGGGAAAAAGAAAAAGGAAGGGGAAAGTAGGAAGAAAAGAAAGAATGAGAGGAATGAGGAATAAGAAAGAAGGAAAGAGGGAATATCCTGCTGTGAGAGAGCTGAAAGGAAGGAAGACAGCGTTTGTTAACACCATATTGTATTACTGTCCGTCAACAACTGTAAGGTCTTGGTGCTGGGAGTTCCGGTTCGCGTAAGTTATCAACATTTGTGAAGTTAAAAGACGTGTTTATTTGGTAGTGAGGGAGGTGAGGGGTGAGGGAAGTGAGGAGGGGTGGGGGAAGTGAGGAGGGGTGGGGTAAGTGAGGGGGTGAGGGAAGTGAGGGAAGTGAGGGGGTGAGGGAAGTGAGGGGGGTGAGGGAAGTGAGGGGAGGTGAGGGAAGTGAGGGGGTGAAGGAAGTGAAAGGGAGGGGGGAGGGGGGTTAGTTGTTACATGGTGGAGAGGTTATGAGAATTATTATTATTGTTGTTGTTATTATCATTACTTTTATTGAGATTATTATCATTATGACTTTAATTCGTATATATTATTGTCATTAAGGACATCTGTAAGTAGTTATTACTCCAGCATCATCATCTTCATCATCATTATCGCCATCATCATTATCATCACAATCGTCATCATCATCATCATCATCATTAAACTTCAAGTAATCCCTCGACTTTAATGAGTTACTTTCACAAAGATCAAAGTGCGTTCCTTGAATCTGTGGAAGAAAGGAACACCAATAATAAGTCTCCTTGAATCAATAAAGGAGCACCAGTGTTCCTGTAACCCGCGGACTGAAGGAACATTAATAACGGGTTCCTTTTATCCGTGAGGTTCGGTAATGAGTTATTGGTAATCACTAACCAGAATAACACTGACGAGTTGTCTGATAATAACCTTCCCTCTGGTGGGTTTGGTGAGAGGAGGAGGAGGAAGAGCAATAGAAGGATGGAAGAGGAGGAGAATAAAACGTAAATATAGGATGGAGAGAAGAAGGAAGAGTAGTAGGGAAAGAGAGGAAGAAGGAGGAGGAGAAGAAAGAATAGAAAGGGAGGAGTAGAAGGAAAAAGAGGAGGCGGTGGAGGAGGAAAAGAAGAAGGAGGAGAGGTGGTGGTGGTGAAGGAGGGAGTCGATATATATGCGAAGAATTCTTGTAAGAAGATTTTGTTAATAGCATCGTTCTTATCTCTGTCTGCCTGCCTGCCTGCCTGCCTCTCTCTGTCTCTCTCTCTCTTTCTCTCTCTATTTATTCGCCAACCCCTTTGCTTTTCGCCTGTCTGTTTCTTTGTTTTCTCTGTCTCTCTTCCATCGCGTGTTACTCTTTGCAACTCCTTCTGTCTACTTCATAATTAACTAGTCTTTACATACATCTACCCACATCTCTATTACTTCCTCTTTTACGAGATATTTACGTCTTAATATCCATATCATTATAGTATACTCTGCGATAAAACACTGGGATGTGTATCAGTATGTTTATGTATGACTTATTAGTATGTATGAGTCATTAAAATGTGTATGTTTATGTATGGCCGTATATTGTGTATGATATATGTAAGGGTCGTATTTGTATGTATGTGTATGGGATGTGTCTCAGTATGTATGGGTCGTGGGTGAGGTGAGGGGAGGAGGTGGTGGTGTCGTGTTGGGTCAGACAAGGCACCTTAGACCCGTCCTGATGAACACATTATGTACAGAGGCAATTAGGCCGAGATGAAAGAGGGGTGAGGGAGGGAGGCGGTGGGGGTGACCTGCTGGAGGTGATGTGTGGAGGATGAAGTGGTCTGGAGGATTAGGTGGTTTGGAGGATGAGGTGGTGTGGAGGATGAGGTGGTGTAGAGGTAGTGTGGAGGATGAGGTGACCTGGAGATTGATAGAACGACCTGTGGTTATAAACGACCTTCCTGGGGGGTTTCAAACGACCTTCCTGGGGTTGCAGACGAAGAGGGACTCTGACGGCGGGGGGGGGGGGGGGGAGCCTGGCAGAGACCTCGAGGAGATCAGATGCTCCTGTCACATAAGCAAGCTGAGGAGGAAGACAGGGACGAGAAGGAGGACGAGGAAGAAGGGGAGGAAGACGAAGAGGCGGAGGAGAGGCATGAGAAGGATGAGGAGGCGAGGAAGAAGAAGAGGGAAAGGAAGTAGAAGAAGAGGATTAGGAGAAGGACGAGAAGAAGACGAAGAAGAGGAGAAGAAGGACGAGCACGAAGAAGAGGAATCGGAAGAGGAGGATGAATCAGACGAGGAGGCAGGGGCAGATTAGGTCCCCTCTTGAAGCGAGCTCAAAGACACAGATTTATCCTCCCGGAAACGCTGAGTAACGGAGCACAACCAATGGTCTTCCAGAACCCTGATTTCCCATTAGGCTTCTGGGAATCAATGGAACACGGAGTTTTATTGTTGCTCTCAAGCTACACGGACGAGATCGTAGATATACACGAAGAATTATTGAAGCGAATCCTGAAAATAATTAATATACTGTATCTTTATTCTTAGGCAAAATCTGATTATTAAGATCTTTTACGAAAATCTGAGAGGTTGATAAATCGGCGTAGGAGGATTTAAAAACGATTATTATTACTATTAATTTTAAATCGATTTTGTGAATACTCGATGTTTTTAGATTAAGCTGAAAAATAAACATATTCTAAGAAAATCTGTTGAGGGGGATTATTATTACACAGATTTTGAATATATTCCATAGTTTGTTTCCTTTAGAGAAAATATAAACATCGTCCTCAAAGGGTTAAATTATTCCCCTCAAAGGGTTAAATCAACGTCCTTAAAGGGTTAAATCATCATCCTCAAAGGGTTAATTCTTCATCATCCTCAAGGGGTTAAATCATCATCCTTAAAGGGTTAAATCATCCTCAAAGGGTTAAATCATCATCCTCAATGGGTTAAGTCATCATCATCATCCTCAAAGGGTTAATTCTTCATCCTCAAAGGGTTAATTCTTCATCCTCAAAGGGTTAATTCTTCATCCTCAAAGGGTTAAATCATCATCCTCAAAGTGTTAAATCATCATCTTCAAAAGGCTAAATCATCAGCATCCTAAAAGGTTGTTGAATAATCCCAAAAAAGTAATAATCATTTATTTTTAACGAGGAAAAAATCGCATACAAAAAATTCAGGGGAAATTCCAGCAACTAATAATTTATTCAGGGGAAAATTTTTCTGGCTTCGGTAAAGATAAGAGTAAAGTAAATGAGGGAATAACAATGATGAAATCCTGACGAAAATGGAAATAGTTGTTATAAAGAATAATTCAAAACAAAATGTGAAATATAAGTAGAAATGAATGAAAGAATGAATGAAGGAAGGAAGGAACAAGGGGAGGAAAGAAGGTAGGGAAAAGGAGGGGTGGAAGGATGGAAGGAAAAGGGGAATGAAGGAAAGAGAAGTAAAAAAGAAAGTAAGGAATAAAGTAAAACGGTAATGAACGAAGGAGAGAAGTAATCAAGAAGAAGGGAAGAAGGCAAGGAAGGAAGGAAGGAAGAAAGGCATTGGACAGGGTTAAGTAAATAAGGGTTAAAGTTATTGAAATAAAGTGGTGGTAATTTAACACAAGAATAAGTGGTGTAACTTTACAACCTGGAGGACGAGGTACTGAGAGAGAGAGAGAGAGAGAGAGAGAGAGAGAGAGAGAGAGATAAACACCCAAAAGTGACAATGACTTAATAGAGAAACCGACAGCTGGGCGAGGTGTCATATGCCTGTCAAGCGCCACACCGCATGACTGACACATTCCTCACACACACACCCCCGGATATTACCCTTCTATATTGTAATTACTGCCATAAACGTGATATATTTCCCATGTGTCGGTATTAAAAAAATTATTAGTACTGTACTTTTCATTTTTTTTTGTAAATAAATGTCGAAATTAGTTTGATTAATTTGTATCTTTTTTGTTGTTGTTGTTTATTATGTTTCAGTGTGTGTGTGTGTGTGTGTGTGTGTGTGTGTGTGTGTGTGTGTGTATGTGTGTGTGTGTGTATATGTATGTGTGTGTGTGTGTGTGTGTGTGAAAAGTTTAGGAGTATTTGTTTGTTTATCTAGACCTTAGTAATGTTTTAATTTGTTTGTTTATTTGTGTCTGTCTGTCTTTTTGTCTGTTTGTTTATCGTTTATTTACTTTTGGTGTCTGTTATTTCTTTGTTATCCTCTCTCTCTCTCTCTCTCTCTCTCTCTCTCTCTCTCTCTCTCTCTCTCTCTCTCTCTCTCTCTCTCTCTCTCTCTCTCTCTCTCTCTCTCTGTTAATATCTTCTGATCCTATTATGACTGGGAACACACACCTGAGTATTATACTCAACACACCTAATTACCACACCTGCAACACACCTCACACCAACACACCTGCAAAACATCTACACCTGCAACACACCTCACACCATCACACCTGTAACACACCTACACACACCTGCCTCTGGGATATCATTTTTCAAGCATTCTGACAACATAATTTATATCCACACAAATATTGACAGTGTTAACCGGTTCAATATTTACTTAAGGGTTAATATGATGGTAATTACGAAGTTAATGTTATTTACTGAATTGTTATTGATTGTTATTGGTGTTGTTATTGATGTTGTTGATTGTTATTGATGTTATTGGTGTTATCTATGTTATTAATGTTATTATTGGTGTTATTGATGTTGTTGGTTGTTATTGATGTTATTGGTGTTATTGATGTTATTGGTGTTATTGATGTTGTTGATTGTTATTGATGTTATTGGTGTTATTGATGTTATTGGTGTTATTGATGTTATTGGTGTTATTGATGTTGTTGGTGTTATTGATGTTATTGGTATTATTGATGTTGTTGGTGTTATCTATGTTATTAATGTTGTTATTGATGTTGCTGATGATGTTGTTATTGATGTAGTTGATTGTTATTGGTGTTATTGCGTTTATTTTTACTATGGTTGTTTATACTTATTTTGTTTACACTGTTTTGTCCATTTTTTTTTTCTCTCTCTCTCTCTCTCTCTCTCTCTCTCTCTCTCTCTCTCTCTCTCTCTCTCTCTCTCTCTCTCTCTCTCTCAGTGTCAGATCTGATTGAAGTCTTAAGATTGTCTTTAATTGTCGCTCAGCTGTTGACTGGTGGGACAAACTTCACTAATGAGGTCAACTTGGCTCTAATTAATTGACTGCTCGCCCCCCCCCCCCTTTTCCCTTTCGCCACTCCCCCCTCTCTCCACCCCCCCACCCCTACTCTGCCCCCCCCCTTTTGTTTGCGCTATCCTGGTTATCAATGTGTGAGATGCGACCTGTACTTACCTGTAATCTATGTTAATTAATCTCAGGTAAGGTGATCAAAACTCAAGGAAATTAACCTAACCTAACCTAACCTACACTAAACCAGCCTAACGTAGTGGAGTTTGGTTAGGGTGAGTGAGAGGAAGTGAGAGTGAATGAGAGTGAAAGGGAGCAAGTGAGAGTGAGGGAGAGTGAATGAGAGTGAGGAAGAGTAAGTGAGAGTAAGTGAGAGTGAGGGAGAGGGGACAGTAACAGGTGGCCACTACCCATAATCCCTCAGCAGCAAGCCTGACCTTCTCTCACCCCTCTCACCTTTATGGTAAGGCCTCTTTCTTTCTCTCTTTCTTTCTTTCTTTCTTTCTTTCTTTCTTTCTTTCTTTCTTGCCTCTTCTTCCCACGTTCTTCTTCTTCTCATCCATCCCATCTCCTCTTAACCACCCTTCTTATCTCTCCTTCTCTCAACGTCTCCTCTTCCTTACCTCCCTCCTTCATTCCCTCCCTTCCTCCCTTTACTACCCCTCTATCTTTGTCTAATCATCTCCTTGTCTTGTGCACCTCTTCTCTTCCACCACCTACTTCGTTCCCTTACTCCTCTCCCCCTTCCCATCCCTCCCCCTTCCCCCCCCTTACCCGATTCCCCCCCCCCCTTAACCTCCTGCTGTTCCCGTCATGTGATGAACCTGTGTTAATTTACCTGAGAATTTTCTTGGGTTGTTGATGAAGCCAGCTGTGTTTACCTGGTGTGTGTGTGTGTGTACGAGCACCTACCTGGGGATTATGCCCTGCTGCGTGGGTTGGTGTGTATGTGTGTGTGTGTGTGTGTGTGTGATATGTATTTACATATGTATATGAATATGTGTGTGTAATGTATACATATAAAAAACGTATATATGTATAGAAGCACATATACATATAAACATATACCCAAAAGTTAATTACTCATAAATTACCTGTAAAAATTTAATCCCCTCACCTGTGCCAGAATAACACCCGTGACGCAGGTACAAATATCCATAACAACGACAGACAGACAAACACTTTTTACACGGGATGATAACTTAAATCCCTCATTAATCTACTGTAGTCGTTTCATTGACAAACATCTAAACAGCCTTTGTAAATAATGGTAATAGTATGCTTGGTTTTATATAAATAGAATAGTTAGTCATTAAATCTATAGCAATTCTCCTTTACTTATAAAAAACGGGAATATACAGATAGAAATTGGTGGGATACGAAGAGTTGAAAAAATATAGTCTCTCTCTCTCTCTCTCTCTCTCTCTCTCTCTCTCTCTCTCTCTCTCTCTCTCTCTCTCTCTCTCTCTCTTTACCTACGTGTCTGTGCGAATGTGTCAGTCCAGTTGTCAGTTTAGTCCCCAAATAACTCCTGACGTTACCAAAACTTAATAGAGAACAGTGAAACTGACGCCGTTGCTACCCGGCTGACGATAAAAAAAGTGTGTGTGTGTGTCATCGTTACTGGAAGTGTATTATTATAACCAAACTTTATGAGGATATTGTTATTATTATTATTATTATCAGTGCCGGATTTAGACCTGTGGAGGCCCATGGGTGGGGTGGGGTGGGGTGGCTAGTGAAGCGAGCCTAAACATCTGGGAGTTCTGGGGGACGCTGTAAGCCACCCTGGAAAATTTTTAAATTTGAACACTTCTTTGGAGAATTTTGAAGCCATATGTAGTTATATTGAGGAAATTAGAACATTGAGAAATTTTTAATTAACTGTATATTTATTGATAGTGTACAAATTCCCAACACACACACACACACACACACAAGTGAGACATGACTGGAGTCATTCATGTTCTAGGAAATGACAACTGACAAGATCATTCATCACTTAGCGGCGACCACTTCACTCAACAAGCACACATTACAATTCTCTCTCTCATTTTACATCTGCAAGACATGTTTATGTCTACTCGCGGGAAGTTCACGAATCATGGGCGACGCAAGTCTCCTCTTTAATCAACAGACACACGACAACCCATGTGCAGGTACTACACCACCCAACCCCTCCGACCGACCGTCAACAAACACAGCGCCCTGATGGCATTCGTGATGGAAGTGACAATGAAAAAAATATTTAATTGTTTTTTTTAATCTCAATTTCGTTATTCCATGTAGTTCATTTTTAATCAATATATGTTTGTGGAATTCTAAATATATTATTAGCAACACAAACAATAGCATTCATTAAAAATATACTGTTCATAGGAAAACCAGGTATTCATGAATTTCAAGGAGTAGCTAGCCTAATTTCTATCACGCTTCTTGCTGAACATAGTTTTACGTGATGGAATAGATAAACATGAATTTTAAAGAATGGAAATAAAAATAATCCAAATGAATAAACAAATAAATAAAATATTGTAATATGTGGAGGCCCCCAGATTGTGGAGGCCCCTGGGCAGCTGCCCACTTTGCCCACTCCTGAATCCGGCCCTGATTATTATTATTATTATTATTATTATTATTATTATTATTATTATTATTATTATTGTTATTATTATTATTATTGCTGCTGCTGTAGTTGTTATGTTGTTATTATTGTTTTTTTATTGTGTTGTTGTTATTGTTGTTATTATCAATTAAAATATTCATCTGCTTAAAATAATACAATACATTGCTTAAAGGTCCGGATAAACGAATACCGTACTTACCAGATATAGAATAATAACCGAACCTCAGTTAATCGGGAGTGCGTAAAACCGGAGCCAAACAATAGAAGGTAATAAAATCGGATAAGAAGGAATTTCAGTAACCGGCCAGAGGATGAAGGACAGTGAATTAGGCTTTGTTTCATGAAAGTCTTGAGAGAGAGAGAGAGAGAGAGAGAGAGAGAGAGAGAGAGAGAGAGAGAGAGACTATATTTTCTTCACACTGGACCAGAGACTCACACCAGGACGAGAGGCAGATGAAGACGCCTTCAGGCTCCTCGTCTTGATTAAGGCTGTTTTGTTCTCAGACTTTACCCTCACACACACACCTTAATAACACAGGAAACCTAACCTAACCCAATCTAACCTAAACTACCATAACGTGATCTAACCTAACTTAACTTAACCTAACAGTTTTAACATTATCTCTCTCTCTCTCTCTCTCTCTCTCTCTCTCTCTCTCTCTCTCTCTCTCTCTCTCTCTCTCTCCTCTTCACGTCTCCCTCTCTCTCCATTCTCTAGGTAGGAACTTTTAAAGAACTCTTAGAGGTTTACGTATAAAATGTGAAGTTCTCAGCTCGTTGAACGGAAAATTTACGGACACATCTAACTGCCTCACTTTACGTTACGACACCAAAGTCATATAAATACTTAAAATGGAGAGGAAATTGCACTGAGACTGTAAGTGTAAAGTGTAAGTGTTTTCTCTGCTCGGGTTAATGTTGGCAGCGAGAGTAAGTGCTTCGGTTTACGGTTACTGTTAGGTTAGTGTTGGGTTTGGTTAGGTTAAGTTAGGTTAGGTTAGGTTAGGTTAGGTTAGTTTAAGTTAGGTTAGAATACAAATTAAACCATATATTCTATGTTGTCATTTCTGACGCATTAACTTACATCTCTTTCACTATTGAAGAACACACACACGCACACACACACACACACACACACACACACACACACACACACATGAATATATAATTGAACACAAACACATTCAAAACAGCATAATCTAACTGACATGTGCACGGAAATGTAATCACACACGGACTGTATTATGTATATTAAGGGGTAATTTCTGTACACACACACACACACACACACACACACACACACACACACACACACACACACACACCTCTACGTAATACCATAATTATTTACAAACACACAAAACAAATGAAATACCAACATAACACTTACACACACACAGACATATACATACAGAAACACATGCAAACTCACACTCACACACAAACACACACACATACATGAACACATACAAATACACACACACACACACACACACATATACAGAAACACATGCATACAAAAACACATACAAACACACACACACACACACACGCACACACACACACACACACTACAACAACAACCGCCTGTACAAAAGTCTACGTAACCAGGGATATCAAGTCAGCCAAGAAGTCTTATTATCCGAGGAAAGTGCACGGCCTCAAGGAGGTCGGCATCGGTCAGTGGTACTCCAAGGTAAAAGATCTCTGTGGTCTCACCGTCAGTCTCCCACACTTCCTTTCATCTCACATTTACCTCGTGAGGAGGCAGCTGAGATAATTAATAACCATATGTCATACCCTACCCAGTCCTGACCTCACTCACCTCCCGGCTTACTTACCTTCCCCCTCCCCCTCCTCCCAGTGTTCAACCATTTGAAATCGCCAACAAACTCCTGAAATATAAATCCAAACGCTCCACGACCCCAATTGACCTCCCAATCAAAATTTACAAGGAGTTTGCAGTCGAACTTGCCACCCCCCTTTGTTCTATTATTAATGCATCCCTCAGACAAAGCAAATGCCCTAATGAATGGAAAACAGCATTTGTCACCCCTGTCCCCAAGGTCTCCACCCCACAGTCCCTTTAACGACCACAGGCCAGTTGCCATTACTACCATACCCAGTCTACTCTGTGAAGACTTTGTTTTTGAGTGGGCATTTGCTAGTATTTATCAGTCAATTGATCCACAGCAATTTGGCAATATGAGGACCTCCTCTACACCACACTATTTAGTTAGCTTCCTGGATTTCCTGCACAAAAACCTGCAGAAGCATAAGACATCACTGGCCGTTGCCTTTGTTGACTTCAGGAAGGCTTTTGACCTTGTTGATCACTGCACTGTTATCAACAAGGCCATTGCACTAGGGCTGCCCACCAACCTGGTCTCATGGCTCACCGATTTCCTGAGTGAGCGTCGTCAGGCAGTGAGGTACCAGGGTTGTCTCCACATTCCAACACCTCACCTGCGGTGTTCCCCAGGGGACCAAGATGGGACCACTGTGCTTCCTGGTCCTGATCAACGACGCTCTATCGGACACTCCTCACAGGTGGAAGTACGTGGATGACTGCACTGTGGGGGTTACAGTGGACAACACCTCACCGGACTACTCATCACTACAAGGCACCCTGGACAGGCTACAGGCATGGACTAAGGAGAACAAGGTCACCATCAACCACACCAAAACCGTAGTCATGCACATCAATATCGCTACCACTCCAGTGCAAGCTCCAGCAGTCACAGTGGGTGCCCATCCTCTCCAGTTAGTGCATTCTGCCAAACTCATGGGTGTTACCATAGGCCACAAACTGGACTGGAAGGCCCATGTAAACAACACAATCAAGGCAGCCTCGTACTGACTCTACATGCTACAACGACTCAGGTCACTTGGGGCACCCATGCCAGAGCTGAGGACTATCTACAACGCCTTTTCTCCCCAAATTAACGTATGCGTCACCAGCCTGGTCGTCTTCCCTCAACTCCACCCAACCACGTCAGCTCGAGAAGGTACAGAAAGGGCCTGCAGAATCATGCTCGGCGTAGACTACTCCGGCTACAACAACGCTCTCTCCACCCTGGAAATGCCATCCCTCAGTGACCTCCACCACCAAGCACTAGCAAGGTTTGGCAGTGGACTACTGCACCATCCTCGTCATCGCCACCTACTGCCACCGGCAGTCCCCCACCCAACTCGCACAGTCCGCCACTAC
The DNA here is from genome assembly GCA_958450375.1 of Homarus gammarus. Classification (NCBI taxonomy): domain Eukaryota; kingdom Metazoa; phylum Arthropoda; class Malacostraca; order Decapoda; family Nephropidae; genus Homarus; species Homarus gammarus. The sequence continues at coordinate 560,119 of CAUDMG010003463.1, forward strand.
AACAAAATTCAGCCCATAAGAGCCCGCACCGATAGATATAAGAACAGCACCATCCCATCTATTGTTAAAATAATAAACAACTCCTGATTTATGTACTGTACAGCCCCATAAATGTATTGAACGCATATCATTATGTCTAAATCATATGAAAGTTTGTATATTTTCAGCCACCGGCTGCAACTCTATTATTAAACCGTTTATTATTATTATTTTTATTACAAACACACACGCACATACTGAAATGCATACAAACACACACAACATACAAAAACACATATAATCATACACCAACAATCATACAAACATACATACAGGTAGACTCAAACACAAACATTTTCACTTACGAGAAATATTGATCATCAACATCTTGGTGAATCCCGGTTTAAGTGGAGGGGTCAGGTTTGGTTAGGTTAGGTTTGACTTACTGTGACTTGGCAGCGCTGATTGACTTCCCCGAATAAATTAATACGTAATTTTTTTTAATATATATATATTTTTTTCACATATCAACATTTACGATAAAAATACGACTTACGATTTTCTTTAGGGTCCCACGTCAGGCTTTGAGGGGAGAGACGCATTACCTCCCTTACGTTTACGAGGAAAAAAAAATATCAAGAATTGTAAGTGGGGACTGAGGGGATAAATGGGGTCACCTGCCCTACAGTGACTTGGCAACACTGCATGACGGGCTGGTTCTCACACCTCAAGGGAAATAAGCAAATGGAGGTCGATGTTGAGGACAGGTGTGTGTGTGTGTGTGTGCTGGTCCCATGTCACTGATGCCATCTGTCAGGGGCATTTAATCTCCTCCCCGTGACGGCAGCGATAAATACCCAGCAATGCCCTTTAACTGGGAAATATAAGACAAGGGTCGTTTAATCTCCAGGTGAGAGGTAGGAATTTACAGCTAGCTGGGATTAATTCCTTTAAATAATAATAATAACAACACAACAACAAGAATAACAATAATAAAAACAATAATAACAATAATAATAATAATAATAATAATAATAATAATAATAATAATAATAACAACAATAATAATAATAATAATAATAACAATAATAATAATAATAACAACAGCAAGAATAAGGACAATAATGACCAAGGACTCAGTAACCCTTAAACCTGATAAAAGAATAAAGAAATAATTCCAGTGTAAGATCTACTGTAGATTGAAGGAGTAACTCTCTCTCTCTCATCCTATAATATGACCTCAACCCCCCCCCCCCTCCTCCCTTCCTCCTGCATAAATCTAGAGTGACAACTGTTATATGTCTATTTTTTTTAACTTCAAATTATATAAGTTTTTGGCCCCTAAACCTTTCTCTAACCCCATACTCTCTCTCTCTCTCTCTCTCTCTCTCTCTCTCTCCTCTCTCTCTCATCACATTAGCATCTTTCCCTCGTCTCAGGTTTACCAACAAATAGTGAAGACCTTTACCTTAAGATGGGGAGAGAGTCGCCTTGTCTCCCCTCTCCCTTCACTTGTCTCCCCTCACCTCTCTTCCCTCTCCTCTTCCAATCCCCAATCAATTTACAGCCTCTCTCTCTCTCTCTCTCTCTCTCTCTCTCTCTCTATTTACAGTCCTCTCTCTCTCTCCCTCCTCCTTACGTCCTCTCATCTCTCCCTCTCCCTCCCTCCCTTCCTCCCTCTCCCTCTCCCTCTCTCCCTTGTCTTAGATCAATATACTCACTAAATAGATGGGTCTCTCTAAGGAGTCAGGGAGATAGATGGATAGATGAATGAAGATGGAGAGGGGCGAGGAGTAGGGTGAGTAGGAAGGAGAAGGAGGGGAAGGAGGAGGATGGGGAAGGAGGGGCAGGCGGAGGAAGGAGGAGGAGTGGAAGAGGAGAGAGAGGAGGAGGAAGAAGGGGGAGGAGATCAATTTGGATGATGAAATTGATACGTGGGAAGAGAGTGATCAGTTGATGGGGTGTGTCAAAGGGAAGGTTGACTCGTGTGTGTGTGTGTGTGTGTGTGTGTGTGTGAGTGTGTGTGTGTGTGTGTGTGTGTGTGTGTGTGAGTGTGTGTGTGTGTGTGTGTGTGTGTGTGAGTGTGTGTGTGTGTGTGTGTGTGTGTGTGTGTGTGTGTGTGAGTGTGTGTGTGTGTGAGTGTGTGTGTGTGTGTGTGTGTGTGTGTGTGTGTGAGTGTGAGTGTGTGTGTGTGTGTGTGTGTGTGTGTGTGTGTGTGAGTGTGTGTGTGTGTGTGTGAGTGTGTGTGTGTGTGTGTGAGTGTGTGTGTGTGTGTGTGTGTGTGTGAGTGTGTGTGTGTGTGTGTGTGTGTGTGTGTGTGAGTGTGTGTGTGTGTGTGTGTGTGTGTGAGTGTGTGTGTGTAGGTTGTTCATTCTTCCTAACGCTACTAGGGGAGGTTAGGTTAGGTTAGGTTAGGTTAGGTTAGGTTAGGTTAAGTTAGGTTAGGTTAGGTTAGGTGTCTCCTTTGCTAACCACATTTCCTGCTATACATATTATCACCTAACTTAACCTAACCTGATATGGTATAAGTGAAGCCAGACATACGACGCCCCTGGGCTGACCGGTGTATGTTTTCAGGGGAGACCAGCCTAATTATTCATCATACTGGGAGCAATGTTATGTAAATACCCTCACCAATGGGACTGAAGCCAACTAAGACTCCATGGTCCCTTCTTGTTGGGGAGGGAGGGGGGGGGAGCATTAGGACTGGGAGAATTGAATTGAAACAGTTTATTTAGCCAGAAAAACACAGATACAGAGTGGATAATAATAACAATATTAACATGGCTGAGCCAGTTGAGAACCTGAGCTCTCTTTTAGGTACCTGATATATACTATACATTTATCTCAAGGAAGTATTATGTAACATTTAGTATCATCTGGAATAGTACACGAGCATGGTGGTAATAACAACATGTTACCACGGTTATCACTTTAATATTTATTTATTTTATTTATTTATTATTATTTTTATTTATTTTATTTATTTTTATTATAAGTACTTGTGGAATTGAAAAACACAAGTATAATGAGGGAGCAGTACAACCTGGGTTGTACAGTATTAAGGTTGAACAAGAGGACAGAGCTGTCAGGATTATGTCTAGTTGGCAAATATGTTTATTACAATGGTAATTTCTTATCTATTTACATGATAATTTCCGATAAAACGGCTTTGATGGTACAATAAAAGCAGGTACTGTAAATATATATATATATATATATATATCTATATATATATATATATATATATATATATATATATATATATATATATATATATATATATATATATATATATATATGTATAGTAGGTATTACAAGAAATATTCATACTTAGACAATAGATATTTTTGAAGAGATGATTTAAAGGAAGGGAGCGTAGTCTTTGCTGGGATGGGCGGGGGTAAGTTGTTCCACCTTCACACCGTGATATTTTATGGAGGTCTGGGACTGAGAGGAGCGCATGGGGGAGGGGGGGGGGTGGTCTTAGTAAGCTCTGGGTGCCCTAAGTTGTGTCTCTGATTTTTCCCGAACTGGAAATAATTATTGTCAAGCAAGTGATTGATAGATTTGTAAGCAAAGAGGGCACAGCAGTAGGTGTTAATATCTTCGAATTTTAACATTTTCAATTTAGCAAATTTTTTGTTTGTGTGATCTGTTTTTTCAAGTAGGTCATTGTCCGTATCAACTCTCTTTTGTGCAGTAACCAGGTGTATCAGGTGTTGGTAAACAAGAGGGGGAGGAGCAATAGGACTTGGGGGAGAGGGGCATTAGGATTGGAGGAGGAAGGGGGAGAGGGGGCAATTAGGACACAGTTCATACATCACTCTTAATTGATCACATATCATGGTTGCCCCTCGTGTAACGAGGATGGCCGGCCCAAAGGCCACCTAGGCGTGAATTTGTTTAAGGTGTAGAAGCTGTCGCCAACACAACAACCACACCCTAAGTTAACGAGCTGCATGACCCAGTGTCACGGAATAGTCCTAAAAGACTGGACATCTCGCCAACTGCACTGGCTAACCATTACCACCGGAATACGATCCGCAAATCGATTACATCCAGGTCCCCAATTACTGCTGGGTAGACAGAGGCAAATGGCGTAAAGACATTTGTCCCTAGTTTCACCCTGCCCGAGGATCGAACACGGGTTCGCTCGCTTGCGAGGCGAGCATGCTGACAATTACACCACAGGTCTCCAAGTGATCATATCCTGTACAGTACACCATACAACACCCCGGCTGTGTGAGTGTGGGACATTATCACACAGCAATACTTTCATGACCTCACCTACCCTAACCTCCCACAAACACTCTCTTTCTCACACACAAACTTTTCACTATTAAAAACACAATTCAACAAAATGTCTGTATGTAATGTGGAGCGACAAGAGGGTGAGGCAGATAAACACGCACACATTTTGGGGGTGACCATGTTATTGACGGGTAACAGAGGCACATCTGTTTACAGCAGTGAGAGTGAGTGACAGAGAGCGAGTGTGTGTGTGTGTGTGTGTGTGTGTGTGTGTGTGTGTGTGAGTGTGTGTGTGTGTGTGTGTGTGTGTGTGTGTGTGTGTGTGTGTGTGTGTGTGTGTGTGTGTGTGTGTGTGTGTGTGTGTGTGTCTCATCCTTTCCCTCAAGACATTACCCAAACATCTTAGAAGACCTACATGGTGTACTTCATCTCTCCAGGGGACTTATACCTGAACTAACACTCTCTGTGTATAAGTCAGATGGGGAGCAAACCGCTTTTTCCCTGGTACAGCCACTGGCAAAACGCTTCCTTTGGTGCAGAGAGAAGGAGAAGGAAGGAAGGAAGGATAAAGGAATGTGGGCAAGCATAAAGGGAGGTTAGGAGAGAGGGATTGGGTGAGGGAGGGATAGAGGATAGGTTAAAGGAAGGTAGAAACGGAGGTAGGGATGGAGGGTGGGAGGAAGGGATAGAGGATAGGTTAAAGGAAGGTAGAAACGGAGGTAGGGATGGAGGGAGGGAGGAAGGGATAGACAAAGGTGGGAAGAGGGGGAGAAAGGGAAGGGTTGATTGAGGTAAGACAAAAAGGAAAGAAATGGAAGGAAAGAGGAAGGAGGAGAGAGAAGAGAGATGTTAGGGGAGATAAAGGGAGATGTGAGAGAGTAAGAAGAAGGATGGGGAGGGGAGATAATGAGATGATCGAGTCTTTCCACCGCTGTTTGTGTTAGTTATTGATGTTGACGTGTGTGTGTGTGTGTGTGTGCGTGTGTGTGTGTGTGTGTGATATATTCCCGCCGTCTGGATAATATTATAATGAAGTCGATATATACTGCTCAGCCTTAATTTGCATGCTGAATTTCACACACACACACACACACACACACACACACACACACACACACATACATACACACACACACACACACACACACACACACACACACACACACACACACACATACACATAGACACTGCCTCAGGAAAGGTTTGATATAACGTAAACTAGACAACTGGAAAGATAATTTAAAAGGAAAAAAAATAGTCAGGTTTAAGTTTTAATTGTATGCTGGTTGGTTATATAGCATCCGAGAGAGAGAGAGAGAGAGAGAGAGAGAGAGAGAGAGAGAGAGAGAGAGAGAGAGAGAGAGAGAGAGAGAGAGAGAGAGAGAGAGAGAGAGAGAGAGAGACAAATCTTCATTCCCGAAAGAGTTTTGGCATCTACAAGATTTGTTTTTCTTTTTTTCGGTGGGAACCCTATGACCTGGTAGTAGTAGTAGTAGTAGTAGTAGTAATAGCAGTAGTAGCAGTAGTAGTAGTAGTAGATGATAAATAGCTGCCATAAGTCGAAGACATACACACACTTACCTATTACAAATTGGGATCTATTAACACAGATATCTATTATTACTAGAATCTATTAGTACTAGGGAATATTTGGACTGTTTCACGGTAGGTCACGGTAGGTCACGGTAGGTCACGGTAGGTCACAGTCAGAGGGTAGCGTGGAGATAATGTTGTCTGATACTGATAGGATATAGGAAAGTACTGATAGCAGATACAGGTATACAAACAATATACAAAGACAGTACAGGTATACAAACAATATTCATAGACAGTACAGGTATACAAACAATATTCATAGACAGTACAGGTATACAAACAATATTCATAGACAGTACAGGTATACAAACAATATACAAAGACAGTACAGGTATACAAACAATATTCATAGACAGTACAGGTATACAAACAATATTCATAGACAGTACAGGTATACAAACAATATACAAAGACAGTACAGGTATACAAACAATATTCATAGACAGTACAGGTATACAAACAATATACAAAGACAGTACAGGTATACAAACAATATTCATAGACAGTACAGGTATACAAACAATATACAAAGACAGTACAGGTATACAAACAATATTCATAGACAGTACAGGTATACAAACAATATTCATAGACAGTACAGGTGTACAAACAATATTCATAGACAGTACAGGTATACAAACAATATTCATAGACAGTACAGGTATACAAACAATATTCATAGACAGTACAGGTATACAAACAATATTCATAGACAGTACAGGTATACAAACAATATACAAAGACAGTACAGGTATACAAACAATATTCATAGACAGTACAGGTATACAAACAATATACAAAGACAGTACAGGTATACAAACAATATTCATAGACAGTACAGGTATACAAACAATATACATAGACAGTACAGGTATACAAACAATATACATAGACAGTACAGGTGTACAAACAATATACAGAGACATTGCAGGTGTACAAACAATATACGTAATATACATAGACAGTACAGGTATACAAACAATATACATAGACAGTACAGGTGTACAAACAATATAATTAGACAGTGCAGGTGTACAAACAATGGTAAACACTTTATCGATTCGACCAATGATAACCCATTTTCCTTTCATTGTGTAGTTCTTACTCTCTGTCTACATACACCTCTCAACCAAACAAACACACAAATACTTGATATGGCAAAATCTGGAAACTCTCAGGATATGAAAGAAAAATATCAAGAGGTGAATTTGACTTTAAGGTAGAATGTTTGGCCTTTTAACCTTTGACCTACCTGTGTGGAGGGTTAATCAAACACACCTGGTCTCTTTTATGTTGTTGTTTTTTTGTGTTTGTGTTCTATGTTTGGATGTGTACTTGTGGGGACGCTGTTGTTATTATTATTATTATTATTACCTCTTTCACTTTCCCCAAGAACCACTCCCTTCCCTCACCCCCACACCACACCCCTCCCTCAGCCCCACACCACACCCCTCCCTCAGCCCCACACCACACCCCCCTCACCCCTACACCACACCCCTCCCTCACCCCCACACCACACCCCTCCCTCACCCCCCCCACACCCTTCCCTCAGCCCCACACACCCTTCCCTCACTCACACACACCCCCCTCACCCCCACACCACACCCCTCCCTCAGCCCCACACCACACCCTTCCCTCACCCCCACACCACACCCCCCTCACCCCTACACCACACCCTTCCCTCACCCCCACACCACACCCCCCTCACCCCTACACCACACCCTCCTCACCCCAACCACACCCCCCCACCCTACACCACACCTCCCTCCCCCCACACCACACCCCCCCTCACCCCTACACCACACCCCCCCTCACCCCTACACCACACCCCTCCCTCAGCCCCACACCACACCCCTCCCTCAGCCCCACACCACACCCCCCTCACCCCTACACCACACCCCTCCCTCACCCCCACACCACACCCCTCCCTCACCCCCACACCACACCCCTCCCTCACCCCCACACCACACCCCTCCCTCACCCCCACACCACACCCCTCCCTCACCCCCACACCACACCCCTCCCTCACCCCCACACCACACCCTCCCCAGCCACACCACCCCTCCCTCACCCCCACACCACACCCTCCCTCACCCCCCACACCCCTCCCTCACCCCCACACCACACCCCTCCCTCAGCCCCCCACCACACCCCCCTCACCCCTACACCACACCCTTCCCTCACCCCCACACCACACCCCCCTCACCCCCACACCACACCCCTCCCTCACCCCCACCCTCACCTAGACAACAAGGTCACACAATTCTATAACTTGATTGAGATATGAAGCGACAATAATCACGCGGCATTGATGTACCTGAATGGAAATTAATTTAGAGGTGTATCTGATTTATTTTTTTATTGAATACCTGTGAGGAATATATAATAGAGGCATTTATATATATATATATATATATATATATATATATATATATATATATATATATATATATATATATATGCATATATATATATATGCTGATAACCACCAGGAAAGAAGAAAACACGAAGTTCCCAAGCGCTTTCGTGTAATTCACATCTTCAGGGGTGAGTACAGACTAGATGTGAATTACACGAAAGCGCTTGGGAACTTCGTGTTTTCTTCTTCCTGGTGGTTATCAGCATATACCTAGATCACGCGCACATACAGTGATTACTTGCATATTATATATATATATATATATATATATATATATATATATATATATTATATATATATATATATATATCGATATACATTGTAGTAAATAATAAACATCAAGATAAATCAATAATTATTAACAACATACACGTCGTCAGTTCCCATTCACCGTATGTATATTTAACAAACTCCTATAATATTAACCTCGTGTTGGGGAGGAGGAGGAAAGAGTTAATGTTACCAAGAGTCGATATTGAGAGCGACTCCACCTTGTCCAGAGTTCATTTGAGGTTGTAAAACACTTCTGAATTTTTAATGTGTAAAGGCCCTGCTTGTGACGCCACGCTAGCTGTAGCCAGTCACAGCCCCGTGTTGTGCCGTGACGTCATTGTTGGAAGTCCCGTGCCGGTGACCAGTTGCGGCGCTCCCATGCCGTGATGTCATGGATCTTGGCAGTCTTTGAGGTGAGGGTGACGTGAGTGATGTGAGGTGAGGCTGAAGCGAGGGTGAGGAAAGGGTGAGATGAGAGTACAGTGCCGGATTTAGACCTGTGGAGGCCCATGGGCAGCCTCTTTGTGGAGGCCCCCCTCATTATAACTACCCAAGAGGGTGGGGTGGCGAGTGAAGCGAGCCTAAACATCTGGGAGTTCCGGGGGGCGCTGTAAGGCCCCCGGGAAAATTTTGAAATTTGAACACTTCTTTGGAGAATTTTGAAGCCATATGCACTTATATTGAGGAAATTAGAACATTGAGAAATTTTTAATTAGCTGTATATTTATTGATAGTGTACAAATTTCCATGAATTTTAAAGAATGAAAATAAAAATAATCCAAATGAATAAACAAATAAATTAAGAAGCTTTAACCTGTCTCCATACTCAAGGTTCCTAATGCCCGGGATTAGTCTTGTCATTCTCCTTTGGATTCTCTCCAAGAATTCTATTTCCATTTTGTAATACGGTGACCAGAATTGAACTGTGTAATCCAAGTGAGGTCTCACAAGCGCAAGATATAGTTTTAAGATGACCTCGCTGGTCTTATAACTAACACTCCTTTGTATGAACCCAAGTACTTTATTAGTTTTGTTTCGAACAAATACACATTGTTTACTTGTCTTAAGATTCCCACTATTCATTACTCCTTAATCTTTTTCACAGTCGGATTTCTCAATAACATCGTTGTTCATCTGGTATCTGGTTTCCCTGTTTACATCTCCTATACTGAGTACTTTACAATTGTCCTCATTGAATCTCATCTGCCATTTTTCAGACCATTCGAAAATTTTTTTAGATCTTCCTGTAGTTTTGCTGAGTCCTCGTCAGATTTAATTACTCGCCCTATTTTAGTGTCATCAGCAAATTGACTTATGTTGCTGTCTACGCCGATATCTATGTCGTTTATGTATATAATAAATAATAATGGTCCAAGTACTGAGCCTTGGGGAACTCCACTAGTGACATTGCTCCAATGGGATTTAGTGCCGTTAATGCTCACTTGCTGTTTCCTGTCCTGTAACCACGCCCTAATCCATTTAAGGGTATTACCTTTGATGCCATGTGCTTCTACCTTTCTAATTAGTCTTAAGAAGAAGGATCCAATCTTTTATAAGTGAGATCCATTCCTTTATGCACGAGGATAAATAAGAGGATTGGGATAGGTTAGGTTTAGGTCGAAGCTTTACATAATTAGCGAGACATTGTGTTGGGAAAAGGTATTTGACCCTGTTAATTAGTGGTGAGTCTAAGTTGTCAAGACAGCCGTTGACACCAACTGCCCTTGACAACCATTCATTGCCAACTCTCCTTCTAGGCAGGACACCACATATGATAGGGATCCCTCCCTTCGACCTAATACGTTCTATAGCTGTCTTGAACTTATCAAGAAGCTCCTCACTCCTACACAGGCCAATATCATTGCCCCCTACACTGAGGCAGATAATGGGTTTGTTCCCATTACCAGACAAGATATTGTCCATCTTGTCAACTATATCCCCACCCCAGCTCCTGGCAAACACACCCTCATCCTATTTTTATTTTTACCACAAAAAGCTCTGTCCAAGTACCCTACCTGGGAATCGCCAACATTTAAGGCATTCGTACCTTCCTTGCTAGCCTTGTCCCTGACTATGCTAACGTCCAATTCGTCTATCAAAGGACTGAAAGAGTTGGTACACTTAGCTGTTGTTGTTGTATCCTTGGTGTGTTTTTTCACCACCAGTTTGGTCGTCCCTCTCCTCACAACCTTCCATTCGCCTGAGTTTTCGTCAGACACGGGCTTTCCTTGTCTCGTTTCTTCCTTCATCCTCGCTATCACTGCCTTTAATTTCAAGATTTCTTCCTTGGCCCTCTCTAACTCGGCCCTCTGAAGGGCACAGCCCTGTTCACAAGTAGCACTAGATATTACTGACAATTAATCCCCGGGAGCTAAGCCTGCCGTGACCTTTCCTCTAGTGAGGTCAGAACATAGTAAGTGAGGTCAGGGTAAGGAGAGTCGATTACACATCTCAATCTTGATTTTGTCTCGTAATGAACGTGTCTAGTTTAAGGTAGAGTCTCTGTGTTGTTTTGATGCCATTTTAATATGGAAGAAAATGTAATCTTGATTTTATTTTTATTTAACATACTAAAGCTCGGTTATTAAGAACACACACACACACACACACACACACACACACACACACACACACAGGCAGGTATTCTGTGGAAGCCTTTCTATTATTTAGTTATGGCGTCATTTGCATGCTATTGTTGTTACTTAATTAGAATTACTTGGACGGCTGCCTGGCCTAGCTGATGTGGGTGTGCTCACAGATGATGTGGGTGTGTTGGTGGGTGGATGGCGTAGGTGTGTGTGTACGAGAGAGAGAGAGAGAGAGAGAGAGAGAGAGAGAGAGAGAGAGAGAGAGAGAGAGAGCACCACACCATACAGAAAACTAGGTAGACCTCGTACACATTAGGCCACGCCCAGTTCATCTCCTTACCCTCCTCCCCATCATCCCCTCTACCTGACCTCTCGTGACCTCTGGCATTGAAAAAAATCTATCCACCCGTAAAAAATGTACTAATTAGATGTAAAATTAGTCTGCACTAGTAATACCAATCACGTGGGCGAGTTTTTTGAGGTTCGAGGTTTTGATTGGTGTATTTACATGGCATAAGGTATAGTCTGGGATAGTGTAAATGTATCGCGTATCGCAGATTACATAGCTGGGAGACTGATGGGTGGTTTGGTGTGTGTGGATGGGACTTTGAAAGGTTTAATTTCTTATTTTATGTTGTTAGTGTATTGATGATGATGATGATAGCATAAGCTGGTGTTGACATTAAGATAGTGATACCAACATCCAATCGCCCTCACACCCCTTTAAGTGTCCCACAGGTATCAGGTAACAGGGGTAGATGTTCTTTTATGGACATGGTAACACTGCTGTAGATATTCTGGCGGGATACAGACCTAAAACAGATATGGTATTACGTTAAGTGAGACAGATGGCGAGATGCTGGTAGCTGGTGTTGGGTTACGAGTGTCTGTCTGTCTGTCCGCACAGGTATAAAGCCAGAGTGTTGTGTTATGATACACTTGATTTATTACCTGTCATGGTAGCTCACACACGCACACACACACACACACACACACACACACACACACACACACACACACACACACACACACACACATCTAAACGATTCACAAGGGTAAATATTCATACTGAAACACACACAAACAGAAGCCCGTTGTTTAGCGCTGCATGTAAATACACACATTTGACGCATGCTACACACACACACACACACACACACACACACACACACACACACACACACACACACACACACACACTTACCTACACAGTGGTCGAAGCTTGTTGGCAATAAAGACTTATTGAACGGAACTGTTGTGAATGGAACCTTTTTGTTGTAAGGAGGAGGAGGAGGAGGAGGAGGAGTAAGGAGACGGAGGAAGAGGACTAAGAAGAGAAGGCTAGGAGGGGGAGTAAGAGCAGAAGGGGAGGAGAAATAAAAAGAAAAGGAGAAGGAAGAGGAGTAAGGAAAAAGATGAGAAGGAAGGAGTAGGAGGAGGAGGAAGAAGAGGAGGACGGAAATCGAACATGTTGAGATTCCTGAGTATAAAACACTCGGGTTCCATCACCACTAAGGAAGACTCGCCAACTCACTTAAATTATTCGGCTGTGTTAATATATCATTCTACCTCGACACCTACTCTTCCCCCTCTTCTTCCTTCTTCCTTTTCCTCCTCCTTCTCCTCCTTCTCTTCCTACTTCCTCTTTCCCTCCTTATCCTCCTCCTCCTCCTCCTCCTGCCACCTCGATGCACTGTGGTGGTGTGCGCCTTCACCCCGGGTTACACACACACACACACACACACACACACATGGGTTATCGAGCTGCTCTGTGTATTGGCTTCGTCCCACAGCAGTTATAATCGTCCGCAGCAGCGATACCACAGTTTACTTCATCTGTTTGTTAGTTTGAACAAATATACTAAAATATGTTACTCCTTAAACAAATTCACGCCTAGGTGGCCCTTGGGTCGGCCAGCCTCGAACACAAGTGCCAACCTTTAATGTATACTGTATATGTGTGTGTTATTCATGAAGGTCAAGGTCAGAGGTCAAGGGTCATACATTAAGGTCAGAGGTCAAGGGTCATACATCAAGGTCAGAGGTCAAGGGTCATACATCAAGGTCAGAGGTCAAAGTTCATCCATCAAGGTCACATTCCCAGGTCAAATGTCAGAGGTAGTAAGCACACTGTAATGGTCAATAACAACAATGAAACAACACAGTCAGAGAATATGATATAACTATAGGAAGAGAAAGGATGAATAACTGCAGCACACACACACACACCACACACACACACACACACACACACACACACACACACACACACACACACACACTCCCACACACACCCACACACACACACACACACACACACACACACACACACACACACACACACACCACACACACACCACACAAATCCACACACACACACACACACACACACACACACACACACACACACACACACACACACACACACACACGATGAATAAAGAAGGATTTGAATAACTAAATAACATGTAAAAATAGAGAGAGACGTGACGAATATAACCTTTTGTATATAAGTATTCATATATCGTGAACTGTTACCGAGGGAAATGAATAAATGTATGACTGTATGTATATATGTATTTTGTATGTCTATGTATGAATATTTTTTTCTTATGACTGAGGGAAGTATATTTATGAGTACAATTTTCATATATTTTTACCTGAACCATGACCAAGGAAAACTGTATATTGTTAAGTTTTTTGAGAAGTATATTTCCCTGTGATGTAACCGATGGAAAGATATATTGAGAATTAACATATTTTTTCCACATTTTCCTGAATTATGAAGGAAGAAAACACCACTGAGCGAAATAGAAATAGGTTATTGAATTTCTCCCCCATTTTCCTCTTCCTATTTTTTGTCTTAAGAAGGAAAATATAGACACAGGGGAATAGAAGACACATATGTTGTCCTATTTCCTATTTTCCTCTCCCGTACTGTACTCTAAATGGGGAGAAAATATTGAAAAAAAAGATGAAAAAAATAATTTCTTCATCTCCCTTACCTATAGAAGATCCTGTGGTCGGAGGGGAGATGGGGTGGGGAGGGGAGGGGAGGGGGAGGGGAAGGGATGAGGGGAGGGGATAAAGGAAGGGGAAGGAAAATCTATTGAAGAAGAAGAAAAAAGAAATGAATGAAATATTGAATAAGAGGCTCGTCCATCCATCTCTCCCTGAACCAATTTTCTCCTTAGAGGTTGTATGTGTTCAGGCCTTTATATATATATTCTTCACTATATATCGAGTTATTATTCTTTTGAGGTTTATTTGAGAATGATAACAGAGGAACTTAATAATGAATGTGGTAATTATGAGACAACGGAGAGATGTTTCTGTCTGTCTGTCTGTCTGAGTGTCTGTCTGTCTGTTTGTCTGTGTCGAGAGGGGAAGAAGAGTGTTAGTTTCCATATCTTTTAGTCACAGATTTCAGTACAGGTTAAATTATTCTCACAATATATCGTACCATAGTGTACTTATCCTTGACTATCCCTCCTTCATTATCCCTCACCTCTCTCCCCCTCACTATCCCTCCTTCATTATCCCTCACCTCTCTCCCCCTCACTATCCTTCCTTCATTATCCCTCACCTCTCTCCCCCTCACTATCCCTCACCCTTCACCATCCATCATCACCTCCCCTCCACTTACCCTCATTTCTCAGTATCCCTCACTCTCATCACCTCATCCTCCTCTCACCCCTCATTACCCCTATCACCCCTCACCCCACTCCCACCCCCACTCCCACCCTCATCACCCCTCACCCCTCATCACCCCTTACCCCTCATCACCCCTCACCCCTCATCACCCCTCACCCCTCATCACCCCCGTCATCACCCCTCACCCCTCACCCCTCATCACCCCCGTCATCACCCCTCACCCCTCACCCCTCATCACCCCTCATCACCCCTCACGCCTCATGTATTCCTACCCCCTCATCTGTTCCGTGTTACTTATTATGACAGACAAGAGACCAAAGGTGGGAGTAAATTAATTGATATTTATTTACCTGAGGATATGGCTTAGGTCGTGAACAGGTGTGTGAGGAAGGTGGAGGTGTTGTGTGTGTGTGTGTCTCTCTCTCTCTCTCTCTCTCTCACTTTGTCACCTAAATAAGGGTGATAATGGCAACTTAACCAAGATATATCGCTCATAAGGCGGAGTGAAGGGAAGCTGAACCAGTAGGGGCTCTTGGTGTAGGGGAGAGAGAGAGAGAGAGAGAGAGAGAGAGAGAGAGAGAGAGAGCTAACGAATGTGTTTGCATAGAAGATAATTGACGTAGAAGGGAGTTAGCGAGAATAAGAGAAGAGGAGAGGAAGAAGAGGAGATAGCAACACCGGGTGAAGGAGAGTATGAGGAGAGATGGAAGGGAGGAGAACGTTAAAGAGGAGAGGACAGTGGAATAGAGAGAGAGAGAGAGAGAGTGGGAGGGAGGGACGTGGGTGAGCAGTGTATGACATTCTCTCACACGTTCATGTATACACACACACACATGCACACATGCACACACACACACAAAACCTTCCTCCTTCTGAATATCTGGTATTTAAATCGTCTCTCATCATTCCCCCTCACTATCCTTCACTCTCCCTCACTATCCTTCACTCCCCCTCACTATCCTTCACTCCCCCTCACTATCTTTCACTCTCCCTCACTATCCTTCACTCCCCCTCACTATCCTTCACTCCCCGTCACCATCTCACCACCTCTCATTTCTCTCTCCTCGTAGATTTTGTAAGTGTTTGTCTATTATTTCCTAACCTAACCTAACCTAACCTAACCTAACCTAACCTCTGTGAAGTATTGAGCACAGACAGCGCGAGTGTTGACGTAGTGCCAAATATTTACTCTCGCTACCGGCACCTATTGACACGCTACGTCGTCCTGGATGGTCAAATGGGCCAGTCCGGATAGGCCCCTAACTGTCTTAATGGGCCCCAAGTTAAATATTAGTTGTCAGGTGCAGTCCTAATGGGCCCTTGTCTTCTATACTGTGAATATCCGAGTCGGGTCCCAATCCTATCTTCTCCTGTAAACACAAGATGGCTGATGTTTGGAAAGTTGCACGAACGGAATGTTTTTTTTTTCTTCGTATTTTACAAACCAGACAACACGTACCGAACCTAATCTAACCATCTTAGGTTATTTTTTGGTCAAAGTTAATATAATCAGATATTTGGTTACTACTCGTATTGCCTGGAAACATAAAACATTAATGCAATAAACGGTTTAGCTCTCCCGTCCGTGGTGCATTATTAAACATTGACCATCTAGGTGTAATATGTAAACAAACATAGATTTTTGGCGCGCACTACAGTGGTGGGAGGGCGGTGACGACTTGATGTCGTCACCAGTACTTTGTTTCGTGTTTTCTGATTCTCGAAACCAAAAAGTAAAAAATAATACCCGTTTTCTGTGTTCGTTTTAGAGACGGTAATGTGGACAATGTGTGGCTGGCGCCCTTAATGCTTCCGTAACGACTACATTACCGCCACTCCACAATAACACCCGAAATTATACGGCCCTGCTGGTGGTAGGTGAGAGGTGAGTGGGAGTGGGAGTGGTGAGGGTGTAAGGGAGGGTGTAGAAGATGGTAGGGGGTGTGGTGAGGTGTGTAAGGGAGAGGAGATGTGGTGAGGATGTAAGGGAGGGTAGAGGGTGTAGGAGAGGAGGGTGTGTGGGGTAGGGAAGAGGAGGGGACTATGTGGGGTTGGGCCTGGGGGTGGAGAAGAGTGGTGGTGTGAGAGGGGAGGGGAGTGGAGGGGTTGATTCTGGTAGTGGTGGTGATGGCTTACAGAAATACCGACACGGAAGTCTCCAGCCCACATAACTAAAGGACCGGAAACCTCTTCTCTCACGCTCAGCAAATACAAAAATGGGAAACCTCACACCATTAGAAATACACACGCGGAAGCCTAGAACCACACACACACACAACCCCTCAGAGATAAAGGTCCGGAAACCTCTTTTCTCACGCCCGCATCTGACTTGGAATTCCTGAAAATGAATCTCTTTCAAAGTCGGGGAAAAATATGCCGAGGCGTTTTGTGGAAAGTAACTACTACCTTCAGCCTTGAGTGTGTGTGTGTGTGTGTGTGTGTGTGTGTGTGTGTGTGTGTGTGTGTGTTCATCATCGTCATCATCATCATCATCATCACTATCTCCCCCGTAACCAACACATGTCCCTATACACACGAGTACAACCATATTACATTTCCCCAATACACAAACACCACTGCCAGCCGTAATGAGTGAGGGTAGAGTCTTGCTGCTGCTGG
>CAUDMG010003463.1:580000-582500 GCA_958450375.1 Homarus gammarus
TTCACCTTTAATATTGCACACACCTTGTTTTCTTGTACCTCTACCTACGTACATCGATAGATAGATAGATAGAAATACCAACAGCTTTAAGCTAAGATGTCTATGTATGTATGTATGTATGTATTTATGTATGTGTGTATGTATGTATTTATGTATCTATGCATGTATATATGTGTCCGAGAGTGTCTTGGAGTTAAAAGAAAATGGTGTTTGCAGGACGTGGGAGAGGGTCAAAGCGGATTGGAAATTGCAAACTGCGTGGAAGAGAGTCAGGAGGCGTAGGAAAGTATCAGGGAGCGTGGGAGAAGTTCAAGGAGCGTGAGGGAGAAACTGGAGGCGTAGGAAAGTATCAGGGAGCGTGGGAGAAGGTCAAGGAGCATGGGAGTCTACAGAGGGCATGGGAGAGGCGTATCTAACTGTCTCACTTAAGCTACAGTCACAAAGGTGATTATCAGTATGGCGTCATTATTGCACTGAGACTCTCCTGTGGGTGGATTAAATAGCTGGCATTGCATTGTTAACGCGAGAGACATTTAGGTACGATTATTTCAGAAACCAGAATCAGGCAAATGAGTTCGACCACTTGAGAATCAGCATGCGGCAAATGATTCGGAAAATGAGTCGAAGCTTCGTTTCTCTGTTAATCCAGACTCAGACAATTGATTCGAATCTTTGGGGAATCTCTGTGACATAACCTTCGAATCTCTGTGACTCAAGCATCAGGGATAGTGATTCGGACCATCAGGAGTCCACACTAAAGCAAATGATTTGAAGTTTCGTGTCTCGAAGTCAAGGACTCGAGAACTCCCGCTGAAGTGGCACTGAATTATGAAGAACCTCGACCTTGATACAGTGAATTCAGTCCTTGTGTACATAATGACTTGACTCAATTACAGTCAAGGACAAAGGAAATTAAACTTCACCAATCAAGGGAAACTCAAATGAGAAGATTTCCTGTTCGAAACCGAGTGAAACCTAAACGAGACAGTAATGTGCCATCAGTTTGGGTAGACAAGCAGTTTGGACGGAGATTCTATTCATCAGTTCGAAAGAGAAAGGAGAGAGAGAGAGAGACAGACAGACAGGAATAGAGACCGAGCGAAACAAAGAGAGAGACAAAGTGAAAATGAAAGGCAGACAGACAAAGAAAGTGAGACAGAGAGAGAGACTGACAAACAACCACAAGCTCTCACCAGAAGATCCACTCAAGTTGCCAGCCAAAATTAAGTTAAGGTCGTGGAGGACGTCTTCCTTGGTCGCCTGGCTCAGCTTCCTATCTTGTTGTGAAGTTTACTTGCCTCCATGTTTACACGCGCGTTGTTGCCACTTGGATGGTCTTATATTTTTACATTAGGTCTTACAGTGTTGCCATATAGAGGGTCTCATATTTTTACATTTACTCTAACCGTGTTGCCATTTCGAGTCTTTCTTTATTGGCCTTTCGGAGATTTAGTGTAATATTAGCATTATATTGTTTTCACTTACTGTTGTACCTTCCAAGTTGACTCTCTCTCTCTCTCTCTCTCTCTCTCTCTCTTTCAGTCTTTCTTCACTTTTTTGTATCTTTACTGCTAGTCTCATCATCATCATGTATGTACACCCATTAAAACATTATTCTGCACCCTTACGGCGTGATACACTACGACACGGGTGCCGAATAATTTTTAGTGGGTGAACATAACATAACATAACAAGGCAGGTATAACTTACACCTCCTGGCCAGCTAAGCTTCCAGCTAGTTTATCTATAGCTGCAACAAAAACCCTTTTAAGTAAGCTGAACTGTCCTTTAAGCCGAGCTGTCGGCTTTAATATAAGCTGGAGGTAAGATAAGAGCTCTTAGGCAGTAAAAGGTAGGAGGGGTAGTTCCTTCTTGTTCCTGAGTCGCAGTAATGTAGTCAGAGACGGGGGGGGGGAGACGGGGGGGGAGAAGGAGAGGGAGAGAAAAGGGGAGAGAAAGAAGGTTAGATATGGATAGATATATAAGAAAAAGAGAAAGACACCATATCACTTTGATTTCTCTTTCGGTTTTTCTCTTTCTCTTGGTCTTCCTCTCGTTCTCTTCCAGTCTCCCTGTTTTTCTCTCAATCTCCCTCTGCCATGTGTCTCTATCTTGTTTCTCTTTCTCCTTCTATCCATTCATTCCTTTACAGTCTCTCTCCCTCTATCTCCCTCAAAGAGCTTTTTGTATCACAGGTATTTATGAAGAGAATATTTCACCTGAACAACTTCTCGAGAAGCTGTGATACCTTGAATAATCTCTCTCTCTCTCTCTCTCTCTCTCTCTCTCTCTCTCTCTCTCTCTCTCTCTCTCTCTCTCTCTCTCTCTCTCTGCCTGACGTGTATATAAGCCTTCATCGTCACCCTGCAGTCAACACCTTCGGCTGTGTAAGTTATCAGTCGATGGAGCCAATTTCTGAGGAATTCATTATTTTGACTGATGGTTTCCAAGTTGTGTATAAGACCATCTGGGGAGTATAACTTTTTAGTGGTGGGGAGGA